>ML803820.1:51329-113313 GCA_009831015.1 Picea engelmannii | reverse complement strand
ACCTCATGTTCATATGCTTTCAAACCACATTGTGTGACATGCCGATTGATTATTTGGTATGGATCGTGTTTCCTGTGTTCTATATCCACTAATTTCACTTCACTCAACGATTCGACTTCTGCCTTAGAATGACCTATGTTTAACAAAACAAACTTTCCTAGATAAACAGGAAAGCATGGCCATGCCTTTTTCTGCTGAGCTTTTAATTCTAGCCCGATACCACCATTTATCAACTGATAAGCTACTTCTCTACATATTAACCTGTCCGGTAAAATTTTTGGAAGTGCATGAGGCGGAATAGAACAACCATAAACTCTCACATAGGAGGAATTTTCTTCAATGAACTAGTCAACAACTGATTTGAGGTTTTCTATGATGGTATTGGAAATGCGAGGAGGTTCGCATCCCAAGAAAATTCTGTGTAAAGGAATAATTACATAATGACACACCTCATAAAAAGCTTTTTTTGCATTTTCTTCCCACAAAGCTGAGTGGTACTTATGGACAGGTTCTGGGCAAGAGGCATTCCAACTCCAATTCATTAATGGGAAAGGAGTCATAAAACAAATGGCATCCATGATATAAGCTGACATATAAAAGGCCACTGGCTGTCCCTTTCACCTACCTGTTTTTTAATTTATAACCTCTGAAGCGATGTTGTCTGATAAAATTTTATGCCAATTGAAACTGTGCCCTTCTGAAACTTCCTCTAAGAAAGGTGTCCAGTCTGCATTAAAATGAAAAGGATCCTTTCTCCCAAAAAGTCTACACAACATCATTGCTAAATACACCATATATTCATTTAAGGAAGTTGTGGCATAAATTCCATGTTCATTAGCCCTAAACTTGTTTTCATCTCTGGCCCATCCTCTTATCATGTCAGGGTATGTTTGGCCACCTTCAACACACTCTTTTCTTTGAAATGCAGCTACAAACTCAGTATTATAAGTGTGTCTATAATTTGGCGAGAGCTTATACATTACTTGGATATGTTCAGGTCTGAATGAGCTGATGACATCTCCTTGTTCGTTCATAATACTTCTGGTCGGAACGTCTACTTTATCCAGTGCCCAGGTGATCATATCAGAATATGAGACAAGTCTTGGATGTGCAACAACTTTATGAAGCCCAGTCTCGGCGATATCTCGGAGATGGTTGTCCGCACCATTGTCTGCATATTTAAGTTCATCCTCCATTTTTTCTGCAATTGCAACCCATGATTTGACAGAGTGTACTAGCCCAGATGCAGTGGTATCAGAAATAATATCGCCTTCTGGTTGCTCTTCAGTTTTCTTTGAAGCCTTTTTGGGCGCCATAGCTCTGTGTTTACTTGAATACCTGTAACAGAGCGGAATTCAACTTAGAAATGATAATGTAAACATTTGAAAATTTACTTCGAATATATCATAAAATCATCGAGATTTGTACCTCTGTTATGAAATTAATGCAAAAGATATTCCCGAAGATATTCATTTAATATTCATACTTGAGCTTTCCCGATATTTTCAAATATAATAGCAACTTAACAAATTGAGTAATTGTTGTATTAAAGATCATTTATCAAAATTTTAAACTTTAAACCTTGTTTATACGAGTGATTAATTAGTGTTAATTTTGATTTAAAATTTAAAAATACTCGTATTGGAGTTTCGAAACTTTTGATGTCGAGGAGATAAGTCATCGAAGAACCCCGATCGCTGAAATTGCGATATAATATTTAAGTTAAAACATTTTTATAATCTTAATTAATCCAGATTAATTAAATTTCAGGATTTCATTCGTCGGGAAATCGGGGATCGGGAGATCGGGAAATTCAATGTTATGAAAACTGCTGCTCACAAAACCGCGAACCCCGATATCCCAATATGATTATTTATTCTTAATCATGCTTAACAGTAATTAGATTATTCCCAAACCTCGCTTAAGGGTTAACTGAAATCGGGGATCGGGAAATCGGAAAATACGATGACAAATTTCTTTGTTCTCACAAAATCGCGAATCCCGATTTTGCGATGAGATTAACTTAAAGTTTAAACCCTTTTTAAAACATTGATTTAAGTAAATGATTTTTTGATTAAGGATTAGTAAATCGGGAATCGGGATTTCTCTATTCGATTTGTGTTGAACATTGATATTTCAAAACTCCGAATCCCGATATCCCGATGTGAATTTAACATTCCTTAAGTTTTTAACATTACTGTTCATTTAAAAGATCATTTGAAAAAGTGTTTGGAACATATGTTCATTTAGATTTTAATCATTCTTTATCCAAAATGAACCATAAAGGTATCGCAAATTCGTTGGAGATAAAATCTTTTGCTTTAGGAAATTTATAAAATGCAAAAACTCAAAGATACAATTTTTTTTTTTATCCAACGGGTCAAAAATTCAAAGTCTGTTTCAACACATATAATCGGCTCCCTTCGCCTGATAGAGTCCATGCTTCCATATGCATCCTTATTGTCTTCTGCAATGTATAATAGAGTCCACGCTTCCATCTTGTTGTCTTCTACAAAGCGTCATAAGTCTTTTTCCAATTTCTTCTCAATTGCTGACTTCTTTCTGTCTTTGCTTCTTTTAAGTCTCTTCAAGATTGATTCTGATTTCAACTTATCTTGTAATAGATATATTTCATCTTTTCTTGTATAGTAATCCTTATTTTGTTGTTCTTCCATGGATATAGTTCTTCTTGGAACATTTTATTTTTCTAAGAGATAGATATACAAGATATGTACAGAGACGATGCAAACAAGATATGTACATGAAATAAGAAGAGTGTTGTTACCTTTTTAGAAGAAGAAGTCTCTTCCATCCTGCTTAGTCTTCTTTGTAGGTTCCTTTTCTTCGGCAATCGATGCTTCGTGTTTCTCTTTCCTTTTATTTAGTTCAGGACATTGATTCTTGTAGTGACCGTACTTTTAACAGTTGAAGCCTTGTACTTTTGAAATGTCTTTCTCTTGATTTGGCTTCCTTCTTGAACCAAACTTCCTTTTGTTCCTGAAGTTCTTGAATCTTGCTGTGAAGGCTTGATCATCGTACTTCTTTTGGGGTTTCTCTTTTGCATTGATCCTTGATTCTTCTTGAGCACAACAAGTCCAAAGTTCTTCAAATGTCGGGTACTCCTTTCTTGTGTTCATGCTTGTGACAAATGCATCCCATGTCTTGGGAAGACCATTGAGTACTATGTTCACCAATTCCTTCTCTAAAGCGATCTCTTCAATAGCTTGTAGTTGATCTCTTAACTGGGAGATCCTTACAAAGTATGATGTTATGTTGTCATCCTCATTCATCTTCATGTCACGGAGCTCATTCTTCAGACTCATAACTTGTCCGATGTTTCTGATTGAGAAGAGATTTGTTAGGGCATCATACATCTTCTTTGATGAGTCAAGATGGGAGATATAGGGTATCAGGTGGTCTTTTATAGAATCCACTATGATACTCATGGTATTGATGCCAACATCTTTGAACTTCTCCATAGTTGCAACGTTCTGCGGTTCCTTCTCTTCTACTTCTTCAAACTTTGGCTTCACAATCTTTCCTTTCATGATATCCAATACTTTATTCTTGGCAAGGCCGAGGTCAATCCTTGTCTTCCATGCTATGAAGTTAGAGGCTCCATATAACTTGTTCTTAGACTTCATATAGTTAGTCATGGCTTGCTTGACTTGGTCAAACCCTAGATTTGACCAAAAATTCAAACTTCACGTCTTGGCCTTCTGAGAGTGCCAGGAGATGTGTTGGGCTAGGGTGCACTGATCCATTTGAATATTAGGTCAATCCATTCACTTAAGGTACCTCAACAAGAGGTTTAGGGTTTCTGCAACTGCACCTGCTAGTAACCCTAGCTGCGGTGTCTTGGAAGTTTCTTCTGCTAGTAACCCTAGCGACATTTCCTCAGTGAGCTCAATATCCTAGTGGCTATGTTTCCTTCCAACGTTTAGACTGAATGAAGGAGGTGTGGGCCCATAACCTGTTAGAATATAGAAGATGGTGTGCTCGTTTTACCATTGATGATACCCTTGTCACCCAACCATAGGCCGAAGCCACCTTCCGAGCACCTTAACCTTGACTGAGAATTCCTCTGGAAGCAATCCCTAGGATAGATAACCAAACAAAGGGTAGCACACCTTTCCCCAAGGATAGCGCATCACAAAAGACTGATCAGATAGTCCAAACCCTAGCCAAGAGATATTCAAGCCAATAATGAAAACTTGTTGTTGCTGTTGTTGCACCTACAACTCTCCTCCACACATGCACACCAAAGTGGGAACTGCAGTGCGCACCAAAGTGGGAACTACAATTCTGAAATGTTGTCAAATGAGAACTGACGCCCTGTATTTATATTGGTTCTACTAGATTTGCTGGGGCTGAATTTTCCTTCTGGATATGTGGCTGTTCAGTATATTAATATTATTTCTAGCCAACTTCTTCTCTTGGAGGCTAATAACCTAATATAAATTATCTTCTTGAGCCGACAATACTTCTAGGGTTATTAGCCAACTCATTAGGGTTTTCTCTTGCTTTCCGAAGTCTTCTATTCTCGTCAGGTTCACACATGGAGATAAATACCTCCCACAGCTACGACAATATTAACACGTCCTTATCAACACGAGACGGGGCATGGCATGTAGAAACTGAGATCTGTGGCTGAAGATCTCCTTGATGAAGAGTGCTAGGAATCTTTGGTCATGGTACAGAAAGAAAGTAGAGAGGGTGTCCCCGGAGAAGAGTACCTAGAGAAGATGAGCTTAAATATGTGTTTTCACTTTTGCAAAGATTAGGTGTTAAAGGTCTAAGAATTATCAGAGTTAGTGGAAAGGGAGCCTCGTTTGCTCATGGCTTAAGAGGAAAAGGTTTGGGAGTCATTTAAACAGGCCGAGGATAGGATTTTGGGTATTAGAAGAGATCAAAGATGTTTTCTTGTGTTTTGCATAGTGTTTTGGGAGTAGGGAAATAAAACATAGATAGAAGACTACGTTGTTTGAGTACTTTATGTTTCTCATAAAAGCAAGTTTCCGAAATATTAAGGCGGCAACCGGTGATTATGGGGTTTGAGAAAGTTTAAAGCGTCATGTAGATAGATTTCCTGGTCAAATTTGCAAGAGTCACATTGGTTGATTTTGCTAAGGATCCTGTTATGTTTGGATGCAGTTTGGAGAAGAGGGTGATTCCTCGGTATCGAGTAATAGAGGGATTGAATTCAATGCCAGTGTTGAAAACAAATATGCGTCTACGATTCTTTTCTTAGAAATATATGTTGATTCGAATGCAAAATCCTTCATATTGCTAGATATTTACCTCTACGTGAAAGATGGAAAGTTGAGCACTGACAAGGAGACGTCCAGTGAATCAGATGTAAGACCAAGGCTAGAGGCAGTGAATGATCAAGTGAAACCTTGACAAGTAGATAGACAGTGAATCAGTTGTGTTGAGGCTAGAGGCCATGAAGAAAGTAATTAGAGGGCGTGGAGAAAGTCATCCGTGAATGCAAGGATTCTGTCGATGATGCAATGGAGCTGAATTTTGAGAAATAGCAACAGGTTTTTGTGGTCATCCAGTGCCTGAAGTTGAAATTGGAAATTCCCGGGAAGATGGTGAATGCAATGCATAGAACTCAGACAAGAAAATTGCAGAGATTGAAGCAAAGATGAAGATCAACAACATGGGCATCTGTAGCAGGCTATTTCAGTGGATAAAGGAATGGATGGCTCACATCTCCATCAGATTCAAGGGGACATCACCAACATGGATACCAGAATCTTCAATGAAGACCAAGCTCGTCTACATATCTCAGTATGCCACCCAGAAGGGACTGCAGATAATATGGCTATTCATCATAAACCAAGAGGACTTGTGGGTGACAGATAGGTAGTTTTCAAAGGAAGCAAATTTTGTCATTTATGTCTAGGAGTTTTAGAATTAAGTCTGTTGTTAGTTTTAGTGGCTTACCGCCCTTTGCTTTTCATATGGATGATGTTGGTCGAGGGGAATCTTATGAAGATAGTAGCATTGTTAGGAAGAGTACCACCAGACACTTATTTTTGGTGTGTGAAATTCATGAGAGAAGTTGAGGATAGACAGAAATCCCATTTTTGTAATCTATACCTAATCTCTCATAGTTGTCAGCAGAACTGTACAGTCAACTGTTTTTTCTTTTTTGACAGTGGGCGAAGAGGCTAACTTTCAACTCTTGCTTCTAAGAATCAATCCATAATTAACTCTTGCTTCTAAGAATCAATCCATAATTTGAAAAAGGGAAATAAGCAGAGTGGGAATTTATACAGACAAAAATACCTGATATGCAGAATTAATACAGACAGAAATACCTGATCACCGGCTTCCCATTTCCTCTCGGTCCATTTCTCAGTCATCCCACTCTAAGGAAAGAGGATCGATGGAAGACCACTGCAAATCTCTCACGTTCTCATCAAATTAGTGGTTTACAAAGGAGGAGGCGCGTTTAATCAGACCGAATTTGACAGCCATTTTGAGACAGGATTTGATGGAAAAGATTTCAATTCCAGCCAGCGAGGAACACCACGCTCGCCTCTCCTCTTAAATATTGAAAGAGTGCCTGGCCGAGACATATGCCGCAGACACCATCTAAACCTGCGCAGAAGTTGAAGTTGTTGAAAGTTTAGCAATAAGTGTTCAGCCAATGATATATTAACTTAGAGGGCGGCAACATGACCAACGACAGCGACAATGGCAGTAACAACACATCATTCATTGTTTCTGAATGTATGCAAACTGTTTGGAGAAATCTCTTAATAACAAGAAGCAGATGCGTGCTATTTTAAAGGTAGTAGCAGACATCCAGGGAAAGGGACAGGGATAGTGGGCTCATCTTGAGAGATAGTGGGCAGGGACAGTGGGCTAACAAAGGACATGGACAATGGTCTAACAGGGACAGTGGGAAGAGCAGCAAGTTTTTAGTGGTCACACCAATAGATAGTGAAGGGTTAAGCATAAAAAAGAGGGTCAGTTTTGGGCAGAGAGTTTGATTTCCCTTAATATCATCATGACAATGGAACAAGAAACTTTAGAACCCATGGAAACAAATGATATAGGGCAAGTGAAAATTGCCTCGTCAGCCAAAACTGGAAAGTGGGTTTGGGTTAATGCCAAACAGTACTGGGGCATTTTCAAAGGAAGACTAGTTCATCTGAAATGCGAGCAGACAAGGAAAAAATGGTCTTAAAGGGAAAGTACTTGGGTTCTTCGCAAGAAACAACATTCAAACAAGTCCTCTTTGCAAGTATGTGGCAACAAGTCCAAAGGAAAAGGAAAATTCATTGATGACTATGCCTTATATAGTCCCACATCCACACCTCTCACTTGGTCATCTGATCTTTATGTGGAAGAACTGTTAAAGGTAAAAGAGAGGTTGGAAGTAGTAGAAGCTAAAGAGTTAGAAATAGATTGTACAATCCATAGAATAATAGCCGAAAACCAGGCTTTAGCAGAAAGCAACAAAGTTCTAAAGGAGCAAGTGTCATTGCTACAGGAAGCTCTCCGAATGGGGAAAACATAATGGCAATGCATGAAAGTGGAAGTGAAAAACATGAAGAAAATTGCAGTGGAGAATACAGAGGTGTTGAATGCGAAGCCATCCTAGGATAAGGGGAAAGTAGTTACCCAAATAGACAACAATGAAGAGACATCAAGAGAAGAGAGGAAATGAGATTTCGTAAAACTCTCCAAAACCTAGGCTCAAATTATTAGCAATCCTGCTAAGAGGGAAGGGGAAAGAAACATTCAGGTTGACAACATGCAAGATGGAGAAAGCAAAGAAAGACAGGATAGAGCAACAAACATAATTTTCAAGGGGGTGAAAGATTATGGGAAAAATGAATGTACTCTTGAACTTGCAAGATACTTCTTGAAAGACAAGCTCCAATGGCAAGGACCTTAAAATATCTGGCAAGGACAAAATAAACAATTTGTCTGGCTTAAAATATCAGAAAATGGAAATCACATCAGAATTGCAGCATGCTATTTTGCACCGCAAGTTTCAAAAATCTACAAAAGTAAAGGGCTTGACCACAAAGATCCCTTTGTAGCCTTAAAAACAACTTTTGCAATATATTCTCAGCTAGGTGAAGTCCTTATAGTGGGGGATTTCAATGCTAGAATTGCAGGTGAACAAGCTAGCATTCTTTGTTGCAAAGAAGACGGTGACCCTATCTGGCTTACAGAAGAGAGTAATCATCAGTGGGAACAAATTTCATAGGATAAAGGCTGCAATTTCTTTGGAGAACGATTGCTTATGCTATGTGGGGCTTTCGATTTAGTCATTTGTAACGGTATGACTAGATGAGAAAAGTCTAGTAATTTCACTTGCAATACTTACAACGGAGCAAGTGTAGTAGATTATGCAATTTGATCGCATAATTTGTATGGGAAAATGGAGGAAGTGTTGATTGGAGATCAAATTTGGGACTTAAAATCAGACCACAAGCCAATTTATTTAAGTTTCTCTTGGACCGAAAAGAAGCAATTAGGGTCAAAAGCTCAGTGTGTTCAACAAAATCCCCCAAATGGAAGAATTCTTTTGATTCCAGAGAATTGTAATACCTTCAAAAAAATGTTAGAGAGGCTCTTCGAGAAGGAGGAAATCTCATTTCATGGCCTTCATAGTTACGGTTTAACTCATTTAATTCAAAGCGCACTTGCTGAGTGCAAAAGAGCAAAAATTAAGAAGTCCGAAACAAATTGTTTTTCGGTTAATGCTTGGTTTGACAAGGGATGCAAAAAGGAAAGGAGAAGGTGGAAGGAATCAGACAAGGATAACATAAATCTCAAAGCTTACCAACATATAGTAAGAAAGAAAAAGGCTGATTTCATGGTTTCGAGGAGAGAAGAACTAATATTCCTTGGGAAAATTAACCCCAAACTATTTTGGAAGGAGCTCCAACCGAAAAAGGTGCAAACTGAAAACAACATTACAACTTCTAAATGGTTTGACTATGCAAGACAACTTTATGAGCAGGATCCCAAGGTTGACCCTACTCCCTTGGTCAACATAGATACATAACTCTTCACGGTGCAAGAGGTAGAGATGGGTATCAAGAGGTTGGGCACTGGAAAAGAAAAAGACTTAGATGAACTCCAACCAAAATATCTAAAATGGGGCTTAAAAATTCTTTCACCTCACATCACAAAAATTTTCAACAACATCATACAGCAGGGGTTCCCCACAGATTGGACAACTAGTATGGAAATACCTCTTTTCAAGAGTGGTGACGTCAATAATCTCTCCAATTATAGAACCATAATGATAAACCCCTTATTTGCAAAGTTATTTGGAAGAATGTTAGAAAAGAAAATCAACAAGTGGGCAGAAGAAAGAGATAAACATGCTAAAGGGCAAGCAGGTTTTAGACCTAAACATTCCATAGTTGATCATTGCATAACTTTAAGGCACATCATTGAAAAAGCTTGGGAAAAAAAGGAAGAAGTTTTTTGTTGTTTTGTTGATTTCAGAAAAGCCTTTGACACGGTTCCTAAGGATAAGGTTTGGAGCAGGATGGAGGAACTTGGGGTTCCCAGGCATTTGAGAGTAGCTATGCATAGGATGTATGAAGAGGTGAAAGTAAAAATTAGAACTTCAACAGGCATTTCTGAAAGTTTTAGAAGCGATATCGAGGTCAAGCAAGGTTGCCCATTGTCCCCTACCCTTTTTGGGTTATATATTGACAAGCTTGAAGAGTGGCTAAATTCGCAAGGGGGTGATGGTATCCATTTGGGAAAATTCGTTATAAGGCTTCTTTTGTACGTAGATGACCTTATATTGATTGCTAAATCAACTCTTGGTTTGCAAGAGCACTTATGTTCCCTTGAGCATTTTTGTAGAAGGGTGGGGATGCAAGTCAATATTAGCAAAACGAAAGTAGTGGTTTTCTCTAACAAAAGAAAGCATAACCAGCATAAGTTCTAGTTTGAAGGCAACATTCTAGAAGAAGTTGTAGACTACAAATACCTCAGAATTGACTTCAACAAAAATTTAAGTTGGGATGGTTGTAGAAAGAAAAGAAATTTAGGGGGTTGGAAAGCATTTTATTCTTTTCAAAACATGTGTAGAGAGGCAGAGCTGTGGGACTGGAAAACCACTCTAACTCTTTTTGGGCTTCTAGTGATTCCGGTGATTCTCTATGGTTGTGAACTATGGGCCAGTAGCACAACCGAGATGCAGTGGAAATAAATTGAGAAAATTCAGAAACGGTTGATTACAAACAAATTCAAAATTAAAAGTACAGTTCCTTATGCTATCCTGTTAAGTGAAATAGGGGTTTCCCCTATTGAAGCAATTGCTATGGTGCGAGGCATAAGGTATTTGAAAAAAATTGAGCAAATGGAAGAGGGTAGATGGCCTAAGGTTGTGTTTAGTGACAGATTGTGCAAAAGAAAGAAGACTTGGATGCGGCAAAATAATAAATAGTTTAGTAAATGGGGAATTTGCTTGAGCATGTGTCCTACAAAGAGTAAAGAGATAAAAACTTTTGTTATGGATAAGTTCCAAAAACATACTTGGGAGAAAGAGCTAGGGAGAAAAAATAAGTACTGCATTGAAGATTTTAACCCCACTCATAACCATCAGCAAAAGGCGTACATAGGGGCCAATATTTCTTGGAGATCTAAAATTCTTATTGCTCAATTAAGGACTAATTCTCATCAACTTCGTTGTGAAACAGGGCACTAGAAAAGGCCAAAAGAAATGTGGGAGGAAAGAGTATGTATTTTGTGCTCATCCGGAAAAGTGGAAACATAAAAACATTTCATTTTAGAATGTGAGGCCCTCAAAGACAGCAGGGAAAATTATGAAGGTATTCTGGCAGCTAGTTCTTGGGATAATCTATTCAGCAAAGAGTTTGTCGAGAAGCTGGCAGCTATTATTATAAAACTTCACAGGAAAAGGGCCAAATACAAAAGCCATATGGAAAAGCAATCTGTCCCATAGGCTATTTTTAGCCTCGTGGACGTTAAAAATACTTTCTTTCTTTCTTTCTATATATATCCTCTTTCCTAGCAAAAACAAAAGGAGAGGTGCATGGAATGTGTCTCAGTTAATAGCATCCAAAAATGTTAAGAGAGTTGGTTAGTTGTTTCAATATGCCTTTTCCTGTGCACTAATTTCTTTTTTTTGGCCAGAGAATCTCTGGTAAAGGCCTCCTTTTTGACAGCTCTATGGCTTCCTTGGCAGAAGCCAATCAAGATTTTTGAGAAGCAGATTTGACAGTATTTCTTTATTATTTTTTATTTTAGTTACAACTCACCTTTCATTCCTTCCCTCCATTGCCTTTATATGTGTAATCACTAATTAGACTTCTTAAAACAACATTGGAAAGGAAAATACCAGATATTGATTTATTATTAACACAACACCTTCTGTTTTTTGTTGTGAACTGTTGCATTTATTTAGGCAACTTTCTATTTTACTTAAGAGAGTTTGGACTTTCTCTAAAGGCATGATGTTCTTGTCAGCAAAGACCTCATCTTTGAAAAACCAATCTACGTTATTAATACATTTGAACAAATGATAATGTGAAATTTTTTGTTCTTGAAGTATTCCGGGATTTTATTGATGATGTTAAATGGGTACTCCAGTTGTACTCTACCATGCCTACTTCATTTGTTTGATGGAACGGCTGATGATCCTTACCATTATAATGTAGATTTTCTATATTGCAACAAAATTTTAAAGTGGTCTTGCAATTTTAACCACGTTTTCATCCCTGTTATTAATGGAACACTGATGTATCATGAAATATAATGCTATTATCATTTTTTGTCTGCTTTATAAAGATGTTGTGTGTTATCCAGATTCCATAGCATTTTATGCTTCATGTAAACTATCTAACCATGTAATATTCCTTATTCTTGACAGCACAATAGAGGGTATGGCCCCAGGAATGGATGGAATGCCTTGTGAATTTAAAAAACTTACTTGGGACTGCATTGTTCTTGCTCTTCTTAGAGTTTACTTTGGGGACCTTCCAGATCCACACTCTAGGTACTATGATTAATCAAGGGAACATCAAAATGATCCCTATGAATTGTGATCTTGAATCAATCTCCTTTGGAGACCAATAATTTGCTGACTATTGCTTACAAAATTCTTGTTAAATCCCTATCTTTGAGAATTAAATTTATACTCGGTAGAGTAGCCAAATTTGAACAAATTCAGATTATTGAAGGGGGATTTATTTTGGACAACCTTCTAGTAGGGGAAGGGATGGAATGTGTTAGCACTCTGTAAATTTTGTCTGGTTGAATAGACAAATGACAGAGGTAACTGTTTCAACCAACTTTAGAGCCAAGGTACTAGCCCGCTCAACTTAGAGAGGTCTCTCTCGTGTCACTTGATATTTCTTTGATGATCGATGGATAGACTTGGTTTGTTTTGGGGTTTCTTAATAAAGTTGTTGCAAAGGAAGGGGAGGAACACTCAGGGCTATGGAGTCAAAATTCTAAAAGTGAAATGAAAACAATGATCAACTGGTAGAACTTTCCAGAGGATAAAGGCTAAACGAGGTGATGAACCTGAGTTATTCTTAAATTTAAATAGACTGTCAGAGGATAAAGAAAAAAAATAACTGCATCAAAGCATTACTGAAATGAATTATGAATTAGTTAAGAAGACAATCATACAGTTTAAATTGCTTAAGCCAAGAGCATCCTAAGATGAATTATGGGCCTTTAACTCTCCAATTTAAACAAAAGAAAATGTAAATGAAATGACAGGTCACAGGAAATACATACGATGAAAGGAAACAAAGCTCATATCACCACCCTTTAGAATATTTTCATAGACTTCAAAATCTTCTACATTTATATTCAATTCAAATTCAGATTCAGAAAATTTACAAATAGAATCTGATACAACCAAAAGGTTCTCTTGCAATTCTGCCAACATTAATTCATTCAAGTATCCCAATATTTATACAATTCGATTACAAAGGCTGAAACTGAAGCGTTTCAGCTTCTAAAACAATTTCAGATGATAGTCTCGGTATACGAAACAATTTACAATGATTAACAAAAAACACTTCAAAATTATGGACAATTTCTTTGATTGTTCGACTTCCTCTGTGCCATCTGTCTCGCTCTGATCTTCTGCCGAATCTCTAAATTGGTGACACCTGGAGATCACTTACTGGCTCCAGGGATACTGCACTTTGTCTTACCCAATCACACGATTTCCTTCCATTGTGAATCAGAGGGAATTTCATAATCCATCATCTCTTTAATCAAAATCTCCAAGTCAATGTACGTGGCATAGGACATAGTCAGCACATCAACCTTCACTGTTTTGAACTTATTCAAAATTTCAAAGTCTACAGCGAAATAATCTACCAGACTTGGGCCTTTCAGACTTTCTTCCATAACTTCAAATTTAGAATGATCCATTCTACACTGAATGAGGAGAGAATTGTAGCCTTCTTGATTGTATAATGAACCTTTTCCATCCCAAAATGATAGGAGGCCTTTGATAAACAATTGTTCAAATGCATCCTTAAACTCTTGTATGATGTGCTCCATTTGCATAGCCTTGTTTTGGACCGATCTGAGCAGGTTATGCTTGGCGATGATCTTCCTGGCCCAAATGATCAACACATTCCTATCCTTTACCCCAATAGTTGGCACATAATTTAGCAAGTCAATAGCATTTTGGGCCCATTTTGAGGGTTTCTTGACTAATACTTCATTGACAATAGTACACCTGCTCCGAGCCGTAGCATCCACGCTATCTTTGTCATTTATAAAATTCAGATAAACCCTGAATTTAACTGCCTCTACAAAAATAGCATCCCATATCACATGTTTAGCTCCCATGTAATATTGTTTTTCCCTTTAACCTTGTTTTTAGCTTGCTCACTCTCTCTTGCAAATCTTGATTATCTTTGTGTAGTTGAGCCATCTTCTCATCTTTCACTTTCATCTCTTGTTTCAATTTTTCTATGACCTCTTTGAGGCCCTTGATTCCCCCTGTTTCTATGCTTACCCGAGACATAGCTTGAACCAACCCCTCAGTGCTTGATCCAATCTCTGTATTAGCAAGTACGATGACATCCATATCTGATGTTGCTACCTGTGCTTGTAACCAATTTTATTTTTCTTTTTCTAACTACAACACTTTAGCTTTGTAATTGAGTGCCTCTTGTATGAATGTTTCCTTCTCTCATTCTAAAGCAGCTAGTTCTGCTGTCTGTGGATGATCTGTAGGGGACATCTTCAACTTTTTATTTAGGCTTTGGATCATCTTGTATTTCTCATCCAGAGAAGCCTTTACCCCTTGGGGGCCTTCAAATTCTAACCTTTTGACCCGTGTCATCCAGGCTTTGTTGGATGCCTTTTCCGGTTTCAATTGTCCATCCAGTTTGAGTGCATGTGTTGTCAATCTTGCAACCCTCAGACCTAAGCTCAGATAATCTGAGTATAGCATGTCACTGACATTCCTGTGGAACTTTAGTTTGTCAGGGGCACCAATATTTTCATAGTGCATTTTGATCTCAGACACCTTATCATCATCGACCACTGTTATGTTAAACGTCTTTCTTTCCACATCCCTAACTGAGAGTAAGGAATCCTTATATTGGGACATCTTCTCTACCTCAGGTAAAAGGTCTCTTATTTCACTATTGGCCATACTTCCCTTCACAACATATTGGTTCATTAAATCTTTCTTGGATTGATAAACTTCCCCAGGTGTCTTGCCAAATATGTGTTTCCTGCTGCTAAAAAACTTTGTGCTACTTTCATTTTGTGGCATGCTTCTTGTACCAACTTCTTCATTCTTGGTTTCACCTTCTACCATCTCCATGCTCGTTTTCCCTTTGGGCTCTTCTTTTTCCACGTCAACTATTTGAGAGGGTGGTACGATTTTCATTTTCTTGGGAGTATCTTGCTAGCTACTGGCACCCAGGGCCTCTAAATTGCTCCTCTTTTTATAGACACTCATTTTAGGGGCTTTGAAAACCAACCCCTAGGGGAAGGTTTCTGTGATGGGATCTGCTGAGAGGTTGGTTTTGTTTGTTTTGTCTGATCATGCTGCAGAGTGACCTCCATATCTACACAAGTTTCTAGATTGGCCAGCTTATCGAATCCTTCAACATGATCATGTTCATAGGGGCCTTGTTTGCTCGCCAATATTCTCTTTGATATGATCTGATGCAGATCATATTTCCTCTCTTGCAACTGTGTGAACCCGAATTCACTGAGTTTGGATTGGATCTGATGCAAACAAGACTTGTTCTCTACCACAAAGGGCCCTACTATGAAAGGAAATTTTAAATTAGAAGCCTTGTGTGCTTTCATAAAATCTCTGTCTCTGAGATGATCCTTTGTCTTATGAAATCCAAAGCAAAAATTCTGGGAGTCAAAAAGACTGGTAAGATATAAGGTCCTTCCTAATAGCCATATACCCAAATCACAGTAGACTGTATGAACAACATCCAATCTCCTACTCTGCTCTCTGGATTGGGTTGTAAAGAGATTTTCATTTCCTCCAGAACCCTTGGTAGATATGAACCGAAAATGAGACTATACACCATGAACATAATCTTATTGATGAAAATAAGCATGGTGATTCTTTTACACTCGGTCAAAATAAATGCAGTCTTAGGAAATTTGGTTTTGTTAGATTCCATGAACATTCTCATCAAGTGTGTGTAGTATATGAAGTGTCTCAATGAATTGAAGCTTACCAACTGTTGATGCATATTATCAGCTATGAATTTTTCAAAATTGACACTGACTGACTGACCAGATCCTCACATAAAGAAGGTCAACATGAAACCTAACATGACTTCTACCACAAACTTTTCATTATCCAACCCTAGAATTTGACTCAGTAGAGAACAAGCCTACTAGACTTCGATGACCATGACGCTTACACTGGCAGGCAACGATAGACTCTCAAAATGGTTTTCAGGTTTGACAATGGTTTGCAGAAATAAGGTTTTTACTTCTAATGGCCATTCTCTATAAACTGTGATCATTTTATCCTCCTCGAAGGGCTTAGCCACTGTGGGGGAGGACTTTGGTATACTGAGGGTGTGTCGAAGTGACAGACTATCTATCTCGCATAAAATATCTGACTCTACTTTATTCAGAATGACTCTTTCTTCCTGAGAATACCACTCTGCACACCATCTCACGAACTCAAGGAAAGGAAAGACTACTTCTACGACATAAGGGGTGATGGAGGCTTGATTTTCTTTGAGGAAAGGTATGTGCATTCCAACATTGTGCAACAAATTTGACTTGGACACAGAAACGGGCGAGACTACTATCTCTGTGTCGAAAACGTTGGAGTCCATGTCAATTAGGGATTCTTCTTTAGAGGCGATGTCTTGTTCATTCATGGATAAAATGATGGGATTAGCGGCCATGGTGAAAAATATGTGTTAAGCGGAAAAGAAAGCACAAACCTGATTCAGTTTTGAGCTTACGTCTCGAATGGATGCTTTGCGCCAATTTTCGAATGTTTGAATGCTTCAAAATATCATAAAATAATGCTAGAGGCCCTCCTTTTATATGGGCCTATCGACATCGAGGGTTGGAGAAAATGGTTTTAGGTAGACTGATTTTCACCCCGATGTGTTTATGAGGGCGTCACGCACCCACGATTGAAACCACGACCTTTTTCCCCGACCTACCCTCGACTGATTAATCTTTGCGCTACTTCAATCGCCGATATGAGTTTCGGTCATTGATTTGGATCACTCTAATATCTATGGTCCACCGTGACCGAGCAACTTTCGACATCGAGGATTGGATAAAATGGTTTTAGGTAGACCGCCTTTCACCCCGATGTACCTCTAGAGGAGCCATGCATCCATGAACGAAACCATAGTAGTTTTCCTCGGCCCACCTTTGAATAGTTATCTTCCACGTTGTTTCATTCTTCGATATGTACCTTAGCCATTGATCTGGGCTGCTTCAATATCAATAGTCCACCGAGTCCTACCTCTTGCCCCTCCTCTATATTTTTCCACATGCCACCATATAAGACTTTATCCTCCAAACTATCACACTTCCATAGCGATGTGGCTTTTCGCTAAATCTCTGAGACTTGGATCTTGATCCAAAAAATGTTATGATGATAACATAGGCTCCAACTGGGGATGCTATCCTCCCTGCGAGGTAGAAATGAACTGAAAAATAAGTGCCTAACCATTGGAACGTGGTCTATTAATGTGATCTGAATCTGCCAATATTTATTCAACAACTTAAAATCTGCCCAGCATAGCTCAAGGCCTTCACCTTGGGCTTCTGCTATGCTGCTTTTATTTTAATCTTTCACGTGTAAAGGAAAAAGTAAAACGATTATATACAATGAATGGTGGGGTGATGATTTTTCAAACAATGTAATGCTTGAGGAACCTACCATTCACAGGCCCTCCTCCAACGAGTTCTCCATTACTTTCCTCTAACAAATAGGCGTTGCTCCCACGATAAGCTGCAATTTTGAATGGATCCAACCATAGGTTATCAAATTTCCCATGTTTACCCTTATCTTCATTTCTGGCATCCCATTTTAGTACCCAGTCTCCTAGTTCGAAGTCATCCACCTTGGTATGTCTGTTGAAAGCGCCTTTGATCTTGTCTTGGCATAGCTGGGCGTTATGGAAGGCCTTTTCTTTGGTCTGTTGTATGATGATGACTCATCATTTCTTCTCCTACCGACATTTGTTTCTGCTTCTTGCTCCTGTAACAACTTCATTACTGACAATCCCAATGTAGTAGGAAAGATAGCTTCTATACCATAAACGATCTAGAAAGGATATGTGGCAATAGATCTCTTTGGGGATATCCTATCAGCCCACTGTGCGTGGATGAGATTTTTGTGCCATGCCTTTTTATTCTCTTGCAACAATGTTTTGATGATTTTGACCAAGCTTTTATTTTAAGACTCAACCAACCCGTTCCCTTGAGGGTAATATGACGTGGAATGACCAAGGGTGATGTTGTAATAATTGCAGAATTTCTCCAATTTCTTAGACTTGAAAGTTGCTGCATTGTCTGTTATAATTTTGATCGGGCATCTGAACCTGGACATAATATTATCTTCTAAGAATCAGATGATGACATCATTTGTATCTTTCCTAGTGGGAACTACCTCGATCCACTTAGTGAAATAATCGATCGCTATCAGGATCCATTTGTGTTGGGAAGAGGATTGTGGATGGATTTCCCCTATAAAATCTAGGCCCCATTGTCTGAAATGAGCTTCCATTGAAATGGGTTTTAAAGGAAAATATTGCAATTTTCCTTTCCCATCGAAGGTTTGACATTCATGGCATTTTGAAACTTCTTTGTACACATCAGGAAAAATGCCTGGCCAATAAAATCCAGCCTTCAAAATTTTTTGCACAATTGTTTTCCAATAATGATGACCTCCATAGTCACCTTTATGGAACTCTTTGATGGTTTTCTCTGCTTCTTCTTCTATCAAACAACTCAACAAAATTCCTCCTGGATCTTTCTAGTATAGTAATTCATTTACTATACAAAATTTTGTTGCCTTCAGTTTCAAGAATCGAGATTTTGTTTTATTGTACTTAGGAGGAGCCTATAATTTTTTCAACACAAAGATGATATCTGCATACCATGTAGAGTCGAGAAAATTCTGAGATATTTGTGGAGTCACCCTTTCTTTTTCTGTAACTTCTGACAGGTCTACTGTGAAATTAATCCCTAAAAGTTTACAATTCATCTGTGCCATCAACCTTGCCTTCCCTTGTCCTTTGATCAACTTCGTGGTCTTAATTTCAAGATCATATTCTAATAGAACCACAATCCATTTCCCCCTCTTTCCTTCAAGATCGGGCTGTGTCAAGATGTCTTTCACTGAGTTGTTGGAAACATAAGCAGTGGTATGAAAATGTAGAATGTAAACCCTGAATTCTTTCAATGTCTTGACCAAAGCATACACTTTCTTCCCCATGATGTCATATTTTAAAGGAGAATCTCTCAACGTCTTACTGTAGTATGCTATGAGCTTCTCAAAATTTTGGTCATCTTTCTGGAGTAATACACCTGCAATTGTGTGTTCTGAGGCGAAAGAGAATATAATGAAATCTTTCTCAAAATTTGGACTAGCCAGTACATGAGCCTTCGTCAATGCTACTTTGATGTCTTCAAAAGATTTTCTAGCCTCAAGAATCCACTTGATTTCATTTCCCTTCTTTATCATATTGGTGATATGCTTTATGATTTCAGCTAAATTAGGAATGAATCTCCTCAGGAAATTAACTTTGCCCAGGAAGGATTGTACCTCCTTCTTGCTTCTGGTTATGCCAATTTTCAAGATCCCCTCAACTCTGCTAGGATCTACCTTTATCCCTTCCTTTGAAATAATGTGCCCTAATAGATTTCCTTCTTCCATGGAAAAGTTTGACTTTTAGGATTCAAGGATATACCAAACTTCCTGCACTTTTCAAACACCCTCCTAAGATTCTTGATATGTTATTCATCTGAGGCAGAATAGATGGTAATGTCATTGAGGTATATAACGATAAATTTATCTTTTTCATCAGCAAAAGTTATGTCCATAGCTCTCTGGAACGTTACCCCTACATTCATAATTCCAAATGGCATTTTGGTGTACTTGAATGTTCCCCATGGTGTGGTGAACGCCGTATTTTCTTGGTCATCAGGATGTACCATGATCTGGTTGTATCCTGAGAAACCATCTAACATTGACATCTTCTGAGAGCCCACCACCTTCTGTAAAATATGATCCATTTTGGGGAATGGGTAATTGTCCTTAAGAGATACCTTATTCAGGTTCTTGGAGTCCACACACAATTTGATTTCTCCACTCTTTTTTCTAACTGGCACCAGATTTTCCACCCATCTGGAAAACCTCAGGGACACTATAATTTTTGCTTCGAACAATTTCTTCACTTCTTTCTCTATCAATGGTAAAAACAGAGGGTTTATTCTTCTTAATTTCTGTTTGAATGGCTTGCGATCTTCCTTTATTGGGATAACATGTTGGATTATACTAGTATCATAAACTTTCAACTCGTCATAGCTCTAAGAAAAGACATCAGGGAATTCCTTCATTAATTTTACATACCTCTCTTTGACTTCAGGGTTGAGTTTTCTGGATAGCTTAAGGATCTTTGGATCCTCTGGAGTCCCGATATTGCAATGTTCCACGTCCTCATCATTTACTGTAATCTTTGGACTTCTGGCCACGTCATTGTTATAAAAAAGTTTCTCTAACGGTACCAAGCCTTTAGGAATGATGTTGCTTTTCAACTGTACAATATCTCTGCAAGCAATCTAATTATCAAAATATCCCTCTTTTGTGAAAGCAGTTGCATCCACCTCATCATTGCAGTATTCATCATCAATATTTAAATGCTCAAACTCATTATCCATTTTTAGGAAGCTTTCTATCCGTTTATCATTATCGAATACTTGCTAGTGCTTCATATTGTCTGGTACTACTGGCCTATACTTGACTTCAATCTTGTATCTTTTTTCAGGGAAAATTGGGACTTTGAACACTGCTGCTGAAGTAGCTGACACATCAACAACCTGATTTTGTTCTCTTGGAATTGTTGAAAGATTGCATTCTGAAAATTTCTCAAGGAGGTCTAGTACCAGGTTTCTGTAAGCCCTCAGTCTTGGATGTTTTTCTTGGTAGATGCCTTTGATCTGATTTATAATAAGCTCAGAGTCTCCAAGTACAACAATTCTTTTGGCACCTAATTCTTCCAAAATCTTCAACCCCAATATTAACGCTTCATACTCAGCCATATTATTTGTGCATTCAAAAACCAGTTTGTAAGAACATAACTTTGAGTCTCATGTAGGATGATTTATCCCTACTCCAGGTCCAACTCTTTCTCTACATGCAACTCAATCAAAATTCATTTTCCATATCTGATCCTCTGCATCACTTTCTCGTTCTTAAAGTTTCTCCATATGTTGTTTAGGCTCATCTTTGTCAGCCATAATGATTTATGTTTCCTCTTCTTTAGAGCACGGGTCATTGAAGAAAATAAAGGACCCTAATTCAGTTTCCACTGAATAAATAGGATGATTGCTAGGCTGTGATTTGTTATTCACCATATATTTAAGTAGAACCTCCCTATACAATATTTTGTCTTGATCAAAGACAAGAATAGTGGCATATGACATGTCCATCTGGAGGGTTCCTTTTAGCTTTGCAGCCCAGGACCTAGACAACAACATACCAAATTTTGGAGGAATATCAATGACCACTAAGTCCATCACCATATTCTTTGCTGGGATTTGTGCCAAAGAAACCACCATGTCTTTGATCATGCCAAGGCATTTCACTTTTCTTGAATCAAAGGAGAATAGGTCTTTATAAGGTCTTGTGACATTGAGACCTAATGGATCCATGACCACTTTGGGCATCAGGTTGTGAGATGCTCCAGAGTCCAGCATAATGTTGTGTAGGATCATGTCATGGATTTTTAAACTGACATAAAAGGGGGGGACTTCTTCATTTTCACTTCTTTCTTCTACTCTTTCCCCAAAAAGGATGACTGGGTGATCATCTTGTATGTTCAGGGTATCAGAGGTTTGTCCCATCCTAAGCATCTTGATAATCTGATTTATGTACTCGTTATTCCTGATCAATTCATTAAATGGTACCAATTTTTTTATCTTAGCCATCTCACTTTCGAAATCAAAAGAGGATGAAGTCTTTTCTACCTCTTTGGTGACCATTTATTTTCTTGTCAACAGTTTCTTATGAGGTTCTTCTTTCTGATTCCCTTTTTCCACAACATCCTTTATGGTAGAATCTTTCACAATAGAGTCCTTTGCAGCTGAATCTTTTGCAGCATAATCTTTCTTGGGTTGACTAGAAGAAGGTATGTTATTCTGAGCTTCTTTGGTGGGATTCCCCTTTGGAAGATTACCCTTTGGAGGGTTTGGAGGCACTTTTTGATTTCAAAGGTTATATTTCCCTTGGAATTGCATGATGATGTTTTGCAATCTAGTCTCATAATATTCTCTTTCTAATGATACCCTTTCTTCTTCATCTTGCAAAAAGATTTCACTTGCATCCATAAACTGGTCATGTTCTTCTTTGGTTAGAAATAACTATGTTTCTTTATCATCACAACAATTCATGTTATCTTCAAAATATCCATCATAATCCTCATTTACATAATTATTTTGAAAAGGAGGCCTTATTTGTTGTTCCCCTTGATTTCCTTGGTTACCCTGGTTTTTCCGATTTCCCTAATTTCCCTGATTTGCTTGAGCTGCTTGATTCTCCTGGTTTCTCTGCTCTCTTTGTCTAATATGTGGAATGGATGGTCTTCTCAGATTTCTGGGTGGAGCATCAGCCTGTTATCTAGGGTTGGGCCTACTTAACAGTGCTATTTTCTCCATCATTCTTTCCATGTTTCTCATCATTGCCTCGAACCTTTCTTCTGATGTTTGCAATGTTGAAGTTTGTGCTTTATTCTGAGTTATGTTCATGTCTCTAATAGAATTAGCTTTCATCTCTCCTGAATCCATTAGGTTCAATTCGACTTCTATGGCATCTATCATCATATCATCTGATGTGGCAGATCTTCGTTCCCTTAATAATAAAGTAAAATCATTTTCAAAAGAATCAACATATCTGAGCTGAGCATCCCTAGGGGGGGTTTCACCTCAGCAGGAATCGCATTATAGACCTTCATGAATCTAGTGGAAAACTCCTACACTGTTTCATCAGGTGATCTCTTCATGTTATTATAATGGGTCAATAACTGAAGAGGATTTTTCTTATCTCCCCATTTTGCAAGGAAGTTGGTTTCGAAGGCATCAAAATCTGCTATACTAGCTAGTGGAAGGGATTTAAACCACTTCCTCACTTATCCAACAAGAATCTGTGTAAACAACCTCATTTTTACATCTCCAAAGTGCACCTCTTCCAAATCTATGGAATCATTAAACCAGTCTAGGTGTTTCTGGGTTGATATGTTGCCTTCAACATCATATAACTTGATCCTTAAGTTATAATCTTAAGGTAAATCATGTAATTGAGCAGGCAGTACGAGAGGAGCAAATCTAGCTGTCATAGCTATTGTGAGGGGTCAGAGAGGTGGTTGGTTTTGAGTAGGGGTCACTATAGGCCTGACATACGCGGCTAGAATCAAATCTTGGAATTTCTTTTCGTCAAATATGGTCTCGTCTAAACGAGATTCAGATTTAGTTCTGGATAGGGACCGTTCAAATCTCACGTCAAACACGAGGTCTTCAATGCTAGTCACTCTGTCTTTGGGAAAAGACAAATATTGGTCTAGACGCAACACTGGGGTTACTGGATTTTCTCTTCTTTTATATCAATCTTTTTAGGGTTAGACACAGGGATTGCATCTTTAGGGTCTAGGTTTCTCCTAGTGTGAATTCTCCTAGGAGCCAGGATTTCTATTTCACACGGTGTAGGGCAACTGGTCTCTGATTTATGGAGTTGCCAGGGTTTAAATAATCTCATCCAATAAGATACTTGATCCACTATCACCCTCAGGGATCAAACTAAACCTTTAAGTCATTTTTCCTAGGGAAAAGTTTTCAATTTTGTCCTCGGCAACGACGCCAAAATGTTAGCACTCTGTAAATTTTGTCCGGCTGAATAGACAAGCGACAGAGGTAACTGTTTCAACTAGATTTAGAGCTGAGGCACTAGCCTGCTCAACTCAGAGAGGGATCTCTTGTGTCACTTGATATTTCTTTGATGATCGACGGCTAGACTTGGTTTGTTTTGGGGGTTTTTAATAAATTTGTTGGCAAGGAAGGGGAGGAACACTCATGACTATGGAGTCAAAATTCTGAAATTGAAATGAAAACAATGATTAGCTGGTAGAAATCTCCATAGGGTAAAGGCTAAACGAGGCAATGAATCTGAGTTATTCTTAAATTTAAATAGAGTGTAAGAGGATAAAGAAAACAAATAACTGCATCAAAACATTACTAAAATGAATTCTGAATTAGTTAAGAAGAAAATCACATAGTTTAAATTGCTTAAGCCAAGAGCATCCTAAGATGAATTCTGGGCCTTTAACTCTCCAATTTAAACATAAGAAAACTTCTTGATTGCATAATGAACCTTTTCCATCCCAAAATGATGGGAGGCCTTTGATAAACAATTGTTCAAATGCATCCTTAAACTCCTATATGATGTGCTCCATTTGCTTAGCCTTGTTTTGGACCGATATGAGCAATTTATGCTTGGTGATGATCTTCCTTGCCCAAATGATCAACGCAGTCCTTTCCTTTACCCCGATAGTTTGAAGATCAACAGATGGCACACAATTTAGCAGGTCAATAGCATTTTGGGCCCATTCTGAGGGTTTCTTGGCTAATACTTCATTGACAATAGTACACTTGCTTTGAGCCGTAGCAGCCACACTATCTTTGTCATTTATAAAATTAATATAAACCCTGAATTTAGCAGCCTCTGCAACAATATCATCCCATATCACGTGCTTAGCCCCCTATAATAGTGTTTTCCCCTTTAACCTTGTTTTCATATTGCTCACTCTCTCTTGAAAATATTGATTATCTCTATGAAGTTGAGCCATCTTCTCATCTTTCACTTTCATCTCTTGTTTCAATTTTTCTATGACCTCTTTGAGGCCCTTGATTTCCCCTGTTTATTATGCTTATCTGGTGTTAGAATATACAAGATGGTGTGCTCGTTTTACCATTGACGATACCCTCGTCACCCAACCATAGGTCGAAGCCACCCTCCGAGCACCTTAACCTTGACTGAGAATTCCTCCAGAAGAAAACCCTAGGCCAGATAGCCAAACAAACTATAGTGCACCTTTCCCCAAGGATAGCGCATCAAAAAGAGCTGATAAGATAGTCCAAACCCTAGCCAAGAGATAGTTAAGCCAATACTGAAAACTTGCTGCTGCTGTAGCTGCACTTGCAGCTCTCCTCCACACGTGTGCACCAAACTGGGAACTGCAGTGCGCACCAAAATGGGAACTACAATTCTGAGATGTTGTTAAATGAGAACTGGCGCTCTGTATTTATACTGGTTCTGCCATATTTTTTGGGGCTGAGTTCTCCTTCTGGATATGTGTCTGTTCAGTATATTAATATTATTTATGGCCGACTTCTTCTCTTGGAGGCTAATAACCTAATATAAATTATCTTCTTGAGCTGACAATACTTCTAGGGTTATTAGCCAACTCATTAGGGTTTTCTCTTGCTTTCCAGAGTCTTCTATTCTTGTCAGGTTCACACGTGGAAGTAAATACCTCCTGCAGCTACCATAATATTAACACTCCCTCCTAGCTAGGGAGGTATTACAAGTAATGGACTTGAGCACAAAAACATACCATTTACTTGGTATCATCAATATAGTCATCTAGACTATTTCATGACTAGATCATGAGCATCACCATCACCATCAAATGCATCATCTCTCGAAACCATACTTCATCTGAGTAATTAGACATGATGCTGGATAAGTCACTCTCACCATAGAGTGATACAAGAGCCACTCTTATAATCTGGAAAATCATTGTTCATCATTTGTCTGGATGGTGATTATTTCCAATAAACTGCTGATAATATTCAAGGCACTTAGAATAAAAATAGAACACAATTGTGTCTATCCATAGTAGTACATAACTACAATCCAATGGTTCACTACCACACCAAGTAACACACAAGTACTTGATCAACAACATAAGGTTGCGAACAATGGAACATATCCACCACAGTAGTCTATATCTACTATCTTCATAACAAACATCTGATAGCAACCTGCACAGAAACAATGTTATGATATAAACTAATTTGTCTGGGCCAATATTTCACTCACATCTATGAGCTCTGAAAGAATATCTATCTCAAAATAGTGGAACATATCCACCACAGTAGTATATCTCTACTGTCTGGAGATAGGTAGTCTCCATAACAATCATCTTATGCCATCCTGCACAGAAAATATTGTTAAAAATAAACTGAATCATCTAGGCCAATCTTTCACTCACGTTTGTGAGATTTGAAAGAATATTTGCCCTCATCAGCAATGGGCTATCTTCCCTATTCTTCTCAAACAAAGAAGAAGGATTGTTTCTGATTTCTGACCATGGACCATTCCTCACCCTGGTCCATTCTTCCTACACTAATCAAAGTGCACCCTGGACATAATGTATAAACCCTAAGGAATGTCTGAGTCTGGACCATTCCTCACCCTTGTCCATTCCTCCTACACTAATCAAAGTGCACCCTGGAGAGAATGTATAAACTCTAAGGAATGTCTATTCTGGACTATTCCCCACTGCGGGCCATTCCTCCTACACTAATCAAAGTGCGCCCTGGAGAGAATGTATAACCCTAAGGAATGTCTGTCCCTGATTGTTGAGCCTGGACCATTCCCCACCCTGGGCAATTCCTCCTACACTAATCAAAGTGCACCTTGGAGAGAATGTATAAACCCTAAGGAATGACTGTCCAGACCATTTCCTCCGTTAACCAAAAGAGGAAAAGATTGTCCTGCGTCAACCTCCAAAATGGACCATTTCTCATGTTAACCACAATGAGAAATCGTTGTCCGGCGAGGCGGGCCAGTCTTCTTGAGAAAACCTCAAGAAGAAAGACTTCCCTAGACCAATACCCACATTAACGACAATGGGAAGTCATTGTCTATGATACATCAACAATCAGACTACTTCCTATGTTGACCACAATAGGAAGTGATTGTCCGTCAGAAGTCTCAATCCACTTTCCGAACAGGAAAGCATCTGTCCAAGATGGACTATTTTTCAAATTTAAAGATGAATGTATTCAATAATGTTTTTAGTGCTCCCTCCTAACTTGGAGAGTCATTTATTCCTTTTCCAATAAGAAGGAAGTTGTTTCCATGAGTTGTAGATTGAGTACACAAACTCTTTCATCTTGGATAGAAGTTTTACCAAAATGTCTGCTTATCTGCTTATTTGTGGAGATATGTATTGGAGAATCATTTTCTCCTTTCTGGACTTCATCATGGATAATGAAATGCTTGATTTCAAATGTACTTTAGTCTGGAACACTGTGAAGACTTCATGTAGATCTGAACAATAGAGTGTATCATAGTTGGAGAACTGGAACATATCTATGTGGCACTTCTTCTGTCATCAAGAGATCTGATTTACTGAGTAGTCATCTTTATAGGAAATCTTCACCACGCTTCTGTTGTGCACTGGAGGTTCTCCACCAAGTTATCTTCTTCTATCTACGTACATGAGTCTCTTTCTGGTATGCCTCAAAGTCTTGAGACTTCTCTTCATACGCTCTTTATTCAATTCCTCTGGAGAACATTCTTTGCATTCATCTGATGTAGAATTCTGACTCATGGATGTTGTGGATGATATAATGACTTCTATAGAGATAAGTCTGGTTTACTGGAACAAGTAATCATCATAGTCTTCTCCCACCATCTGGGAGAACCTCTAGTTCTTGGTCTCACAATGCTTTCATTCATAAGTCTTCCATACACTGTTCTTCATCATGACTTTCAATTCTTCTGCTTTGATTGCTTTTAGTGAGTTCATATCAGGCTGGTAATCTTGTGATTTTTGATACAATGACTGGTTGTTTTGGTTCCTCTTTCTTTCTTGGAATATTCATGTTTTTCTTTAGATCTTAGGTCCATGGAGTTTCTTATAGATTCCATGCCCTAGATATTCCACTTCTTTCTTTAATCATAGGATCACAGATCTGGATGGACAACCAGGAATAATTTAAGGCTTCTCTTCGAAGAAGTCTTCTTCTGCGGTTGAACTGAACACGTATTGACTTTCATGGTTGCTACCAAGGATATATATATTTCATCATCTTCAAAGGATCATAGGATTAGCTCCCTCCTAACCCTTGCTTCATGTAAGAGTGCATATAATCGGCTCCCTCTGTCTGACAAATTCCATGCTTCCATCTGCATCCTTATTGTCTTCTGCAATGTATAATAGAGTCCACGCTTCCATTTGCATCCTTATAAAGTCCATGCTTTCGTCTTGTTGTCTTCTACAAAACGTCATAACTCTTTTTCCAATTTCTTCCTGATTGTTGACTTCTTTTTGTCTTTGCTTCTTCTAAGTCTCTTCAAGATTGATTCTGAATTCAGATTATCTTGTAATAGATATATTTCATCTTTTCTTGTATAGTAATCCTTATTTTGTTGTTCTTCCATGGATATAGTTCTTCTTGGAACATTTTATCTTTCTAAGGGATAGATATACAAGATATGTACAGAGATGATCCAAACAAGATATGTACAGGAAATAAGAAGAGTGTTGTTACCTTTTTAGAAGAAGAAGTCTCTTCCATCTTGCTTAGTCTTCTTTGTAGGTTCCTTTTCTTCGACAATCGATGCTTCATGTTTCTCTTTCCTTTTCTTTAGTCCGGGACATTGATTCTTGTAGTGACTGTACTTTTGACAGTTGAAGCATTGTACTTTTGAAATGTCTTTCTCTTGATTTGGCTTCCTTCTTGAACCAGACTTCCTTTTGTTCCTGAAGTTCTTGAATCTTTCTATGAAGGCTTGATCATCGTACTTATTTTGGGTTTTCTCTTTTGCATTGATCCTTGATTCTTATTGAGTACAGAAAGTCCAACGTTCTTCAAATGTTGGGTACTCCTTTCTTGTGTTCATGCTTGCAGCAAATGCATCCCATGTCTTGGGAAGACCATTGAGTACTATGTTCACCAATTCCTTCTCTGAAGTGATCTCTTCAATAGATTGTAGTTGATCTCTTAACTGGGAGATCCTTACAAAGTATGATGTTATGTTGTCATCCTCATTCATCTTCATGTCACAAAGCTCATTCTTGAGACTCATAACTTGTCTGATGTTTCTGACTGAGAATAGATTTGTTAGGGCATCGTACATCTTCTTCGATGAGTCAAGATGGGAGACGTAGGGTATCAGGTGGTATTTTATAGAATCCACTATGATACTCATGGCATTGATGTCAACATATTTGAACTTCTCTATAGCTGCAACATTCTGCGGTTCCTTCTCTTCTCCTTCTTCAAACTCTGGCTTCACGATCTTTCCTTTCACAATATCCAGTACTTTATTCTTGGCAAGGATGAGATCAATCCTTGTCTTCCATGCTCTAAAGTTAGAGGCTCCATCTAACTTGTTCTCAGACTTCATAGAGTTCGTAATGGCTTGCTTGACTTGGTCAAACCCTATATTTGACCAGAAATCCAAACTTCACGTCTTGGCCTTCTGAGAGTGCCAGGGGATGCGCTAGGCTAGGGAACACTAATCTGTCTAGAGATTAGGTCAATCCATTTGCTTTAAGGTGCCTCAACAAGAGTTTTAGGGTTTTTGCAACTGCACCTGCTAGTAACCCTAGCTATAGTGTCTTGGAAGCTGCTTCTGCTAGTAATCCTAGCGGCAATTCCTCAGCGAGCTCAATATCTTAGCGGCTATGTTTCCTTCCAGCGTTTAGATTGAATGAAGGAGGTGTGGGCCCATAACCTATTAGAATATAGAAGATGGTGTGCTCATTTTACCATTGACGATACCCTCATCACCTAACCATAGGCCAAAGCCACCCTTTGAGCACCTTAACCTTGACTAAGAATTCCTCCGGAAGAAAACCCCAGGCCTGATAGACAAACAAAGGGTAGTGCACCTTTCCCCAAGGATAGTGCATCACAAAGAGCTGATCAGATAGTCCAAACCCTAGCCAAGAGATAGTCAACCCAATACTGAAAACTTGTTGCTGCTGCAGCTGCAGCTGCAACTCTCCTCCACACATGCGCACCAAACTGGGAACTACAATTCTGAGATGTTGTTAAATGAGAATTGGCGCCTTGTATTTATACTGGTTCTTCCATATTTGTTGGGGCCGACTTCTCCTTCTGGATATGTGTCTGTTCAGTATATTAATATTATTTTTGGATGACTTCTTCTCTTGGAGGCTAATAACCTAATATAAATTATCTTCTTGAGCCGACAAGACTTCTAGGGTTATTAGCCAACTCATTAGGGTTTTCTCTTGCTTTTCGGAGTCTTTTATTCTCGTCAGGTTCACACGTGGAGGTAAATACCTCCTGCAGATACCATAATATTAATACCCAGGACATAGCTTGAACCAACCCCTCAGTGCTTGATCCATCCTCTGTATTAGTAGGTATGATGACATCCATATCTGATGTTTCTACGTGCACTTGTGACCAATTTTATTTTTATTTTTCTAACTGCAACACTTTAGCTTTGTAATTGAGTGCCTCTTGTCTGAATGTTTCCTTCTCCCGTTCTAAAGCACTAGTTTTGTTGTGTGTGGATGATCTATAGGGGACATCTTAAACTTTTTCTTTAGGCTTTGGATCATCTTGTCTTTCTCATCCAGATAATCCTTTACCCCTTGGGGGCCTTCAGATTCTAACCTTTTGACCTGTGTCATCCAGGCTTTGTTGGATGCCTTTTCCTATTTCAATTGTCCATCTAGTTTGAGTGCATGTGTTGTCAATCTTGCAATCCTCAGACCTAAGCTTAGATAATCCGAGTATAGCATGTCACTGACATTTATGTGGAACTTTACTTTGTCAGGGGCACCAATATTTTCATAGTGCATTTTGATCTCAGTCACCTTATCATCATTAACCACTTCTATGTTAAACGTCTTTCTTTCCACATCCTTGACTAAGAGTAAGGAATCCTTATGCTAGGATATCTTCTCTACCTCAGGTAAAAGGTCTCTTATTTCACTGTTGGCCATACTTCCCTTCACAACATACTGGTTCATTAAATCTTCCTTGGACTAATAAACTGCCCAAGGTGTCTTTCCAAATATGTGTTTCCTGTTGCTAAAAACCTTTGTGTTGCTTTCATTTTGTGGCATGCTTCCTGTACCAGCTTCTTCATTCTTGGTTGCACCTTCCACCATCTCCATGCTCATTTTCCCTTTGGGATCTTCTTTTTCCAGGTCAACTATTTGGGAGGGTGGTGCGATTTTCATTTTCTTGGGAGTATCGTGCTGGCTACTGGCACCCAGGGCCTCTGAACTGCTCCTCTTATTATAGACACTCATTTTAGGGGCCTTGAAAACCAACCTAGGGGAAGGTTTATGTGCTGGGCTCTGCTGAGAGGCTGGTTCTGTTTATTTTGTCAAATCATGCTATAGAGTGACCTCCATATCTACACAGGTTTCTAGATTGGCCAACTTATCGAATCCTTCAACATGCTCATGTTCATAGGGGCCTTGTTTTCTCGCTAATATTCTCTTTGATATGATATGATGTAGATCATATTTCCTCCCTTGCAACTATGTGAACCCAAATTCACTGAGTTTGGATTGGATCTGATGCAAACAAGACTTGTTCTTTACCACAAAGGGCCCTACTATGAAAGGAAATTTTAGGTTAGAATCCTTGTGTTCTTTCATAAAATTCTCTGTCTCTGAGATGATCCTTTGTCTTATGAACTCCAAAGAAAAAATTCTGGGAGTCAAAAAGACTGGTAAGGGATAAGGTCCTTCCTGATAGCCATATACCCAAATCACAGTTGACTGTATGAACAACATCCAATCTCCTACTCTGCTCTCTGGATTGGGTTATAAAGAGATTTTGATTTCCTCTAGAACCCTTGGCAGATCTAAACCGAAAATGAGACTGTACACCCTGGACATAATCTTATTGCCGAAAATAAGCATGGTGATTCTTTTACACTTGGTCGAAATAAATGCAGTCTCAGGAAATTTGGTTCTGTTAGATTCCAGAAACATTCTCAACAAGTGTGTGTAGTATCTGAAGTGTCTCAATGAATTGAAGTTTACCAACTATTGATGCATATTATCAGCTATGAATTTGTCAAAATTGACACTGAACGACTGACCATACCCTAACTTAAAGAAGGTGAACATGAAATCTAACATGGCTTCTACCACAAACTTGTCATTATCCAACACTAGAATTTGACTCAGCAGAGAACAAGCCCACTAGACTTCGATGACTATGACACTTACACTGGCAGGAAACGACAAACTCTCAAAATGGTGTTCAGGTTTGACAATGGTTTGCATAAACATGGTTTTTACTTCTAATGGACATTCTCTATAAACTGTGATAATTTTATCCTCCTCAAAGGGCTTAGACGCTATTTTGGAGGACTCTGGTATACCGAGGGTGTGTCGAAGCGACAGATTGTCTATACCACATAAAACCCTTGACCCTACTTTATTCATAATGACTCTTTCTTCTTGAGAATACCGCTCCACACACCAGCTCATGAAATTAGGGAAAGGAAAGACTACTTCTATGACGTAAGGGGTGATGGAGGCTTGAGCCGCTTCGAGGAAAGGTATGCACATTCCAACATTGTCCAACAAATTTGATCTCGACATAGAAATGGGTGATATTGTTATCTCTGTGTCGAAAATGTTGGAGTCCCTATCAATTATGGCTTCTTCTCTAGATACAATGTCTTGTTCATTCACAGATAAAATGACATGATTAGCGACCATTGTGAAAAATACCTTTTAAGCAGCGAAGAAAGCATGAATTTGATTAAGTTTTGAGCTTGAGTCTTGAATGTATGATTTGCGCCAATTTTAGAATGTTTGAATGCTTAAAAATATCATAAAATAATTCAAGAGGCCCTCCTTTTATACGTGCCTATCGACATCAGGGGTTGGAGAAAATGGTTTTAGGTAGACCGCTTTTCACCCTGAAGTGTCTCTGAGGGCGCCAGATGTCCACAATTGAAACCATGATAGTTTTCCCTGGCCCACCCTCGACTGATTAATCTTTGCGCTACTTCAATCGCCGATATGAGTTTTAGCCGTTGATCTGGATTACTCTAAGATCTACGGTCCACAGTGACCCAACAAATTTCCACATCAGGGATTGAAGAAAATGGATTTAGGTAGACTTCTTTTCTCCCTGATGTACCTCTAGAGGTGCCACACATCCATGAATGAAACCATAGTAGTTTTCCTCGACCCACCTTCGAATATTTATCTTCCGCGCTGTTTCATTCTCCGATATGTGCCTTAACCATTGATTCGGGCTGCTTCAAGATCAATGGTCCGCCGAGTCCTACCTCTTGTGCCTCCTCTATATTTGTCCACATGCCGCCATATAAGACTTTATCCTCCAAACTATCACACTTCCATAGCGATGTGGATTTTTGATAAATCTCCGAGACTTGGATCCTGATCTGAAAAATGTTATGATCATAACTAAATGGTTGAGAACTTTAGGTTAAATTCTATTCATGATTTTTTTTTCAAAAAATCAGATAAGAGGGTGGAGTGTCAATGTTGTCATTTCCATGTTTAAAGCATTGTTGTCATTTCCACATTTAGAGCAATTTTTTTAGAACTAACGAACTCCCATTAGATTTGTATGTAATTTTGGACTACCTTTTGGTTGCTTGGATTATCCCAGAAAGAAGTGCCTAATGCATGAATTAGAGTAACATCAACTTCAACCCTCACAAGGCTTACCTCATAAGGTTCCATATATTTGATTGTGAGTTCTATAAGTTATGTAATTATTCATCTCCTGGATATACACTGATGGGTTCTTTTCTAGAATTCCCTAAGGAAATGCTAAGGAAATTCTAGTTCTATGTATTTGTTAGTTTTAATACAACTTCATTATTAATACAAAGAAGAATTAAAAAAATAACTTTATTCTTTGTGATCATGTCCTTAATTGGCTCATAATTTCCTATCACTATAAATTATTGGAAAAGTAGATACACTTTAAAGATAAAGAGTTACCATATTTTCATATTGAAGTTGAATTACATTGAGAAATAATCTAATTAGAAATTCTAACTAAATCCAGAAGGAAATACATGATTTAATAGTTTACAATCTTACTTATCATTGGTTAATTAATCTCTTTTAAAATTTAATAGAAAATTTAGTACTCATTATACAAACATTTTCATTCCATGACAATTATTTTTACTTAAATTCCAATTTTAACTTTGACAAATATAACACAACATAAAGAAATACTTAGGAAAATAATTAATGATTCAAGTAGCTATCGAATCCCCAATTGAAGTTTATCTACAGATTCTATAATAGGGTTGTAGAAAATTGTGGAGGACATAATACTCTCCTCCCAACCAACCACTCAACTTGTTGGTTGAGGGCCCTTGGGCTCTCTCTCACCAAAACTATACCAATCACTCTCTTGGACTTCTTAATTCATGATAAAATACTATTCAAACATGATGATGAGTGATCTGAAGGGATGTAGAATACTGTTGGCACAAAAGCATATCCCTCAACCACTATCATGTGTTGGCCTTAGGTGGATGGAGACACTCCCTTGCATTGGGATAATGGATGTTCAATTTAAATTCGCTTGGGGGAGCTGATGGTATAACATTGCCTATGGTTGGTTGCAATAGTTGAGCATCACCTAGGGTGAAAATGAGCACTCAATATTTTGCACTTCTCTTGATACTGAGATTGTGTTTGATTAGGGTACATTGGTTAGCCATAGTTTGGATGAAACACGTGGTTGATGATCAAACCCAACTAGTAAGGTCACTCTAGTGTCACGTGATGACTATAATTCTTGGATGGTATGAGACACTCAAGGAAAATGAAAATTCTATCCCCATGACAATTGGCATCAGATCCATGTTTGATTGTGGAAAAAGTCAAAGTGTCTCTTCACGACCACCTCTTTCATTGGAGGATTTGATAGAGCAATTGCATTGATGACAATGTCAACAAGTTGTGTTGGGGTGAAAGTAAGGGATTTTGGTGTGAGGCCAAGTTCTTAACCTACTTGTTGTGCCACCATATGTTTGATGATGGATAGTGAGATAGAAAAACGTATATAATGGTGCATGGTGAGTTTTTATGACTTTGGTAGCCTTGGTGATTGAATTTTGATCACATCCCATGAGACAATTAGTGATGCAGGAGCATCATCATCAGTGTGCAAGTGGAGGACAACTTAGCACCCTAGCACAAATTTTGAAGTGATTTTGAATTTAAAGATGACATATAATATAAATATCTTGAAATGATTGTAATTAAAGTTCTTAAATGATAAGAGGTTAAACCATCGTGTGAGATCGATGGAGATTGTATTTTCTTTAAAGTAGACAATAGTAGTACAGATTTTAAGCATTCTCTCTTATCTATCTATACCCATCATTTATTGTAATAAAGACTTAGTGGTTGAAATATTTTATTTTGATAGGATAACACTAAGGTAGTCGGAAGGAAAAATCTCTATGAGCCCTCTTGTATAAATATATGTATTGTATGCCCAAATGAGGCTGCTGAAAGTTATTTGAAGTTGTTATCGTTGAGGCTGTTGAATCTTATCGAAGTTGTATGAGCCAATGTACATATCATTTGAATGAATATAACAAAGAAGCATTGATCCAAAATGTTTGGTGTTGTTGTTATTGTGTCTATCTGAATGAATGGTAGGCTTTTTGTTAATTGTGTTCTTTGTTATTACTTGTTCTTATGTTATGAATGCATTACATAAGTTTCAATTGTTTCTCTTCTACGAGCTCATGCAAGGAGTGCATAGTGTCCGCAAGGTGTGTGTGTTGACAGAGTCTAGCATGACTCAGAAGCTCAGGAGAGGTAACATGGAGATTTATGTGCAAGGTGTGCATAATGTTTACAAGGAGTGCATTGGCAAAGTCTAGTTTGTCTCAGAAACTTAGGAGAGATGACATGAAGTTTCATTTGCAAAGGAGTGCAGGGGACTAGACAAGGTGTGCGTAGGTAGAAACACACTCAACATTATACTATTCAGGAGGAAAAATTGAGTCATGTAAGAACTGTTGCAAGGAGTGCATAGTCGGCCATAAATGGGTTAAGTTGAAAGAAACCTCTTGCAAGGTATGCATAGGGTTGACAATTGGCTAAGTGTCTAAGAAACCATCTTGAGAGGTGCAAGGAATAAGTATCGAAGAAACATTCTGAGAAGCTTAAAAGTTTTGAAGTGGAACAAGCTCATAAGAGATAGCAGATGAAAATTCTTCAGTAGGAAGGAGCCCACAAAAAATTTCCAAACCAATGAGAAAGATCCATTCGGAGGAATCATGATCTTTCCAGACCGTGAGATCTGGGAGAGTTGCACGAAGGATAGTCTTCAAAGTCCTTCGACACTTCGTGTATTCAAAGATTTGGAAGTGTTCAAGGAGCAAGATCGTCGAAGTCCTGAAGTTGCGAAGTAAATCGAGGCCATTAGTATCAATGAGGATACGTGGCAGTAGATTAGAGAGTTTGGGAGATAAAGCTCTGAGATATTTGCATGGAGAAAAGAGAAATTTCTGCCGAAGTCGCGAAGGATGAAGAAGACCTCGAACGTTGGATCCAAGAAGGACAAGTGGTGGAGATCCGTGTACTCCGGGAGAGGAGCGCTTTGGAGGAAAGCAAGACTGGTGAAGCCAAAAATCCCGAAGGTTGAATTGTCGAAGTGAATTGTGGCCATTGATCTGAGAAGGACACGCATCGTCAGATCGTGGAATCTGGAAGTGTCACTCCGAAGGAAAAGCTGAGGGGGAAGCAGATTCGTTGACTAGAAGTCATATGAAGCTCCAGAGGTAAGAATCAAATCCTAGTCGCCCGTTGTTGGAACACATGGCATCAGATCTATCACTCTAGTGATAGGAAACTTTGAAGAAATCGAAGAGTAAGTTCCTGAAGGTCGAAAGTTACGAAGGCCGGAGTCAACATGAGACGTTGATAAATGGAGGGACACGTGGAAAGTGGAGATTCATTTCGGAGGATAGTCACTCTGAAAGAAGTGAAGAGTGAAGGCACGAAAACTCTCGAAGGCCGAATCGTTGGAGTTCATCTGATATGTTCGATGGAAAAGGATGTGTGGAAGAAGATCTGTCACTTTGGAGGATTTACATTCTGGGAGAAAGAAAAGTAAGGGAGTGTTTCCCAGAATTCATCCAAAGTGGGAACAAGGGAAGAATCTTAACCATTGATCAAGGTGAGCATGTGGCGCTAGATCCATAGCTTAGGGTACGAATCAGTCTGGGGAAAAGGGTGTTTGGAACGATAAAAACTCCTAAATCCGGAGTCTCGAATTGAATTATAGTCGTTGGCTTCCAGAGAAGTGTGAGCCGTAGATCTTGTCTGGGTGATTTCGCTAGTCTGGAGTTTGAAGAAAAAGGAGTCAGTTGCACTCAAAACCACTGAAGCCCGAAGTCACGAAGGGGGTGAGCCGAAGGTTATATTCCTTGGTCATAAGGAAGAGGGGCCTATCATAGGAGCTAGCACTCGTCATTTAGAGTTACCAGAAGTGCTAGAAAAAGGGTGTGTGGGTGATTCAAACCTACGTGGGTAACCGAAGAGGGTATGCGTGAATTAAATCCAGGGTCTAGTAGAGGCCCGAAGATCTTATTCGACTCAGTATATCGAATATCCTTGATTGAGAGGTTGCGCAACCCCAAGGAGAGAGGGGGGTTTGCATCAATTAGGATAGTATACTAGTTAAGCATTTTCTAGAAGGACCAAGGAAGATCACTCAAGTAGGGGAAAACCATCGACGTGACAATGGGATGAATGCCTTAATGGAGGATGGAATGAGCTAGTGATGAGGAGAGAATGTGTTATCTACATTGAGGCAACATAATGTTGAGTGAGTCAAATGGATGTAGAATCTTGCTACCATATGAACATACCCCTTAGAGTAATACCCTTGTTTTGACCTCAGGAATGTATTGGATCATATTATGTATAAATTGCAAATGCATGGATATAATGACAAGATTCAAGCCATGTGAACCTAATAAATGGCCTTATATGTAAATGAGATAAATATGGTAGTGTGGATTCCTAGTGCATATCTCAAGGCCAAGGCTTGACTAATAAATGACTAGGCATGTAGATGATGTAAATATACTTATATGGACCATGTGGTAGGCTTGTCGTGATGAGATCAAGGTGTGTAAATATTATTGCTAGAATATAATATATAATCATCCAAGATGGTTGTCATCCACCTTGATTGACATATAGATGGAATCATTGAATGCATGTAGAGGTTGGTAATGAAGTCTAATTATGTAAAAATGGAAGCATGGGATGAGAACAATCTTTATGTGGAAGTGTAAATGTACTTTATTCCTCCTATCAAAAGTGATGTCAACCATAATTCCATCAACTATCTCATCGATTCATTCATTATATCATTCCTTCATGTTCATGATCTAGAATTCTCATGCACTATTCTTCTTGCTAACAATACACCAATATGGAAACTAACCAAATCAACATTATAAAGAGGAAATTAGAGACCTCTAATGAGAGATATATGGTTGTAGGAAAGCATAGAGGCTGGGATAATTAAGAAACCTTCACCCACTTTGTATTTTATGTTCACTGGAAGCTTGAGACCCAAGTGTTATTTTGTAGACTAATTCCTGAAGTCATTCAGTATATTGTAGAAATTTCATAATTCTATCTTTCAATGAAATTCTAAAATATCACCTCACACCAGAGGTTTCTTGGATCCAAACCCTATGAATATTTAGTCTTAGGGATGATCCGGAATTTGAATTACAACAACAAGCAATGGAAAATGTTTCAATTCACTTCAACCCCAATCCATTAGGAAATTCAAGAGTAAGAATTACAAACATATGGCAATAAGTTTCAACCCTTAGGGCACACTTTTCCAAGCATAAACCAAATCTGAAATCACTTTAATTACTATAGATTTATAGTAGTAAATATGTCCTATTATCTTCAATATGTTTGTAAAATCACTCCACAATTTCAACCCTTAATATTTCAAATCGGCATGAACAATAAGTGTTGGAAATTACCCAATCAATAAGACAATGAAATCTGAAAATCAAATATGCAATTACACAAGTATTGGACAACTAGAAACCTCATATATATGTATAAGAATGAGGTACATGTACATACCACAATGTTATCAAAAAGATGGTACAATCTTTCAAACTCTTTAAAACCCTAGCTAGGGAAATCATTCAAACCCTAACACCACCAAATATCTTCAACAAGCAAGCATCAACATATATAATTCATCCTTGGCCTAAACAACAAGCTTTCATCACACAAGCTCTCCACACTAGCACAATTGTATTCCTTAGGATTTGCAAACGCTAGCCATGTTGGATCACACAAGTACATGTCAAGACAGCTCTAGTGTTAGCCTCCAAATCTATATGTCATCCTAGGGTTTGAATCCTCAAACCCTAGGTCTTCCACTCTTGCATCATCACAAGCATCAAGACCTACATAGGTCATCAAGAATACAAAAATTCCATGATCTTTCCCTAGCCTTATATATCATAAGAGAAAAGCACCAAAAAAATGCAAGGTGTTAGCTGCACTCTCCATATCTTCTACTAGGGAAGAAACTCTAGTGCTATAATAAGAAACATCATCATCTTCAACATCATGTTCTTGTCTAGGGTTTACATGTATACCAGAAACCTTAGTCATCACAAGATAAAAACCAAGTATCACACAAGAGAAATCTCTCCAAGAACATCCAAGGTGTCTCTCTTTCCCCTTATTTTCTCTTAAGGTTTCCTCATGAACCCTAGTGTCTAGCTCCTAGGGTTTCCACATGATCCTTAACATATCAAAGACAAGTACAAAGAAGAGTAAAAAATGACGAATGAAAACAAGAGCTATCTCCTCCTTATATATACAATAAAGAGAAGGAGGCTAACATAAAATAAGGGCATTCCCATACATGTAACCAACAAGGCAACCCACATGGCTCAACGTATTTTCTCCAAGATGGTGCAAACTCCGACAAGGTGTTAGTCCATTGCTCCCTCTTCCATGGTTGTTCACTATCTAAGTGTCCTCATGCAAGGTTCTCCTCCTCTAACTATGTTCCATATGCCCTTTCATGTGCCTAATGCTACTCTCATATGTATCAATGTGGTCACTAAGCTCTAATTCTCCTTCTCAACATATGTGTCTGGGTCCATCACCAACCTCCAAGAATTATCCTTGACACAAGTGTCATTAAGTGAAGTGTATAACCTCCAAGGTATATATCACATTTTCCAAAGCTCCAAGGGCTAACTTCCCTCCTCTAAGTGCATATTTCTCCTCCTCCTAGGTAGGTACTTCTCCTATTCGAGCAACTGACTCTTTTATTGTGTGCACCCAATGGGTTAGTCAACAATCCAAATAGGGTATCAACCTCCAACTTAAGGGTGTCATTCCAATGCTCTATTGAAGGTCAAGCATCCACCCAAATTGAGCCATCTATATTTCCATGAAGCATTACCAAGGGTCTAGGAGACATGGCCATTTCCTAGCAAGGTGAAACACTTTTGGAGTAACCCCAAAAGCTAACACTCCCTCTTTAATTAAGACAATTTTTTTTTACGTAACAACCGATAACTCAATCTAACTACAACCTATAAGTCCAATGCCTACACAAAGTTGAAAGAATATTCCTCCATCATGATAGAACATCATTCAACTCTATAAGAGTAACACCCACAAGTATAGGTCCACACACCTTAGCATACAAGCAATCACAACTCACAAAGGTGTTTCTTTATCCAATTAATCAACCAAGGAATATACAACTTGGCCTTTGGATGGAGAACATGCAATAAGAATACAAGGTAACTTTTTTTACACCATCAAACCAAGCTACTCCCTCTCCCCTTTTGCTAGGGGCTCCAAAAGAACAACTACCATCTGTGAAATTGAAGGAAAATAACCTTGGATCACTGCATCCCTCTCATGCACCTCAAAAGTAAATAAGAAGCCTCATTATGGTCAACTCCCTCTATCTTAGAGAATCTAACAACCCAATCCCTAGTACTCATTACTAATCCCAATAGTTGCAAGCTCATAATCAATCATTGATTTCGCTACCATAGGTACAAATGAACAACATCACTAATGTCTTAGAATCACACTAGTTAACAAGATCACTAATGTCTTAGAATCACACTAGCTATACCTATGATTAATCTCTCCATAAAATTACATATGTAAAGCTAATACTATCTCCAAGGTATAATGTTGGAATCTCCCTTGATTTTCAATAATCACTAAAGTTGAGCAAGGTTTCCATCACATCTCAACCAAAACAAATCAATCAATAATCATCAATCTATCACATAATGAATCAGCCCATCACAAGGTCCAAAAATCATCAAACAATCAAATGGTCAAGAATGCATATGAGAAGCATCAATCCACTCCAAGCACTGGTATATAGTGGGACAAATCAACTACCTATCAAGGGTCCTCCTAGGTATCACACCTACCAAAACAAATACCACATACCAATGATGAATATCCTCCACTTATCACAGGTGAAATCATACTTGCATTTACTTGAACAAATCAGCCACCTATTGTAGGTGTTCCTAGGCATATCACATGCTAAAAATAAATCCATGCCATCCATGAATTATAACACATTGGTATCCACTAGAAAAAATCAACCACTTTTCACAATTTTTCTTAGGCATATCACCCACTAAAAATAAATCCATGCTAGCCAACAATAAGGTATATCCACCACCTCTCACAGGTGACAACATACTAGAAATCCATGGAACAAATCAGCCACCTATCACATGTCCTCCTAGTCAATCCATAAAAATCATCCATGTAGTAGATATATCACCTGTCATAGGTGGAAACATATTCTCATCACAAGAGAAACTAGGGTTACAACCCATCAAAACTTATCATAGGTGAAAATGCCCATCCCAAGCACATTAGGGCTTCACCATTGAACAACCCTTCCTAGTTCCAAAACTTGAAATACAAACTCCCTCTTCACCAAGAGAGTGATCTCAGCCACAAAATATCTGATACCATGTAGAAATTTGGGAATATGGTCTTTTAATGTAGTTTTAAAATTTCACCTCACATTGGAGGTTTCCTGAATCCAAACACTATGAATATTCAACCTTAGGGCTGATCTGAAATATAAATTACAACAACAAACAACAGACACTACTTTAATTCCCTTTCAACACCAATCCACTAGGAAATTCAAGAATAAGGATACAAAACATATGCCAACAAATTTCAGTTGTTAGGGAACACTTTTCCAATAATAAAACAAATCTGAAATCACTTTCATTATTGTATATTTATAGCAGTAAAGCTACCTTGTTATCTTCAAGATGTTTGTCAAATCACTCAACAATTTCAGCTCTTAATATTTCAAAACAACATGAACAAGAAGTGCTAGAAATTATCCAATCAAGAAGACAATGAAAGCTGAAAATAAAATATGAAAATTATACAAGTATTGGATAGATGGAAACTTCATATATATGTATAATAATAAACTACATGTACATACCACAACTTTATCACAAAATTGGTATAATATTTCAAACTCTCCAAAACCATAGCTAGGGAAATCAATAAAACCCTAGCCACCACCAAAGATCTCTAACAAGTGAGCATGAATACCAGCAAGTCCTCCTTGGATTCAACAACAACCTTGAGTCACACAAAATCTCCACACTAGCATGCCTATATCCCTTAGGGTTTTCAAACCATAGCCATGTTGCATCACACAAGTACATGGAAAGGCAACTCTAGTGCTAGCCTCCAAATCTAAATGTCTATCCTAGTGTTTGAATCCTCAAATCCTAGGTCTTCCACTCTTGCATCATCACCAACATCAAGACCTCCATGGATAATCAAGAATAAAAAAACTCCATGATCTTTCCCTAGACTTACATCCCATAAGAACAAAGCTCCAAAAACGTAAAAGGTGTTATCTCCAGTATCCATGTCTTATATTAGGGTATAAATCATTGTGCTATAATAAGAACCATTATCATCTTCAATGTTATGTTCTTCTCTAGGTTTTACATGTATAGCACAAACACTAGTTACCACAAGAGAAAACCATAACATCAGACAATAGCAATATCTCTAAGAAAATCCAAGATAACTATATTTCCCCTTATCTTTTCCTAGGGTTTTCTCATGAACCATAACATATAGCTCCTAGGGTTTCCTCATGATCCTTAACATATCCAATACAAGTACAAAGAATAGTACAAAATGGTTAATGAATACAAGAATTCTTTCCAAGTACCTTACATATACAAGTAGGATAGGGAGGCTAACATAAAATAAGAACATGTGTCCATGCAAGTAACAAACAATCCAACCCCATATGGAGCACTCTACAATACAAGGATCCACATGTGTCAAACTAGGGTTTATCCAACCCCCAAATTGAAACACTCTATAGGTCATGATCTTGGGTTGAACATCCCTCCTCCAAGATGGTGCTTACTCCAACAAGGTGTTAGTCCAATGCTTCCTCTTCCATGGTGGTATGTTGTGCAAGTGTCTTTTTGCAAGGTTCTCCTCCTCTAAATGTGTGCCACATGCCCTCTAATGTGCCCAATGCTAGTCTCATGTGTATAAATGTGGTTGCTAAGCTCTAATTCTCTTCCTCAACGTATGTGTTCGGGTCCATTGCCAACCTCCATGAAGTATGCTCAACCCAAGCATCCTCAAGTCAAGTGTCTAGCTTCCAAGCTATATATCATATAGTATTAAGCCTCAAGGGATAAGTTCTTTCCTACAAGTGAATAACACTCCTCCTAGGTATGTACCTCTCCTAGTGAAGAAACCAACTCCCCTATTGTGTGCATCCATCGGGTTAGTCAACAAACCAACTAGGGTATTAACCTCCTAGGTAAGAGTGCCATGCCAACACTCTAACCAAGGTCAATCATCCACCTAAACTATGCCATCCATATGTCCATGAAGAATTACCAAGGGGATAAGAGACATGCCACCCTCCTAGAAAGGTGAAACACTTTTGGAGTAACACCAAAAAATAAAAATCCCTCTTTGTGAGAAAAGTGTTTTTTGTAACACCCATCAACTCCCTCTAAAACTATGAATTGTAACTCCAATGCCTCTATAAATCTGAAAGAATATTCCTCCTTCATGATAGAACATCATACTACTATGCAAGATTCACACCCACAGGTATAGGTCCACACGACTCAACATCCAATCAATCACTGATCACAAAGGGGTGTCTCTCTCCAAGCAATGAACTAAGCAATTTGCAATGCATCCTCTAGATGGTGAACACGCAAGAATAATAAGACAAGTTAACTTGTTTTACACCATCAAACCAAGATACTCCCTCTTCCCCTTACTAGGGGCTCCAAAAGAACAATGGACATATGTGAAATGAAGGAACATAGCCTTGGATCACTGCTTCATGTTGAACTTTGAAATCACTCTAGAATAAGGAAGACATCAACAATAACTTGCAAAATTTCCAACATCCCTATATTAATCATCACAAGACAAAATCCTTTGACACCACATCAAGATTTTCTTACGGCGTCATGCAAATATGTTCACATCTCCATGCAAGACCAAGACAAGTGGATTAGATCCATGAAAGCACAAGATGAAATTTACATACGTCTAAACTCATCGATCCTAAAATATCAAGCTAAAGGGGAAAAAATAGTCATTATCAAATGTGAACATGGGAATACCTCTCATGCACCTCAAAATTGAAGCAACAACCTCATCACGATCAAGTCCCTCTATCCAAGATAATCCAACAACTATGTCCCTAATACGCATCACTACTCCTAACCACAAGATTGGAATCAATAACTGATTCTACCAACATAAGTACAGATTCACAAGATCACTAATAGATTAGCATCACATTGGCTATCATATCCATGATTAATTTCTCCACAAAAGTACATGATGTACAACTAATAATATCCCCAAAGGATAATGAAGGAATATCACTTCATCTATGATAATCATTGAAGATGAGTCAGGTCGCCATCTCAAATCAACCAAAACAGGTCAACCAATAATCATGAATCTATAACAGAATGAATCAACCCATCATGGGCTCCAAAATTAAAAAAACAATCAAATGGTAAAGCATGTCCATCACATGCATCAATCCAGTCTAATCATTGGTATATATTAGGAAAAATCAACCACTTATCATAGGTCCTACTGGGTATCACACTCGATGAAATAAATACCACATACCAACCATCAATGAAGAATATCCTCCACCTATCACAGGTCCTCCTGGGCATATCACCTACTCAAAATAAATCCATGTCATCCATGAAGTATAACACACTGGTATCAATTGGAACAAATCAACCACCTATCACAGGTCCTCTTGAGAATCTCCCTTTCTAAAAATAAGTCCATGCCAACCAACAACCAGGTAGATCCACCACTTCTCATAGTTGAAACCATACTAGAAATCCCTGGAAGAAATCACCCACCTATCACGGGTCCTTTTAGGTATCACACTTGCTGAAAATAAATGCATAACAACAATCCATGTAGCATATCTATAACCTATCATATATAGAAACATACTATAACCACAATAAAAACTAGGGTTATGACCCATCAAAACATCTCATCGGTGCAAGTGCTCATCTCAAGCACACTAGGGGTTCACCTCTGAAAAACCTCACTCAGGTCCAATAATGAAAATACCAACTCTCACTTCAACAAGAGAGTGATGTCAACCACAAAATCTTTGATACCATGTAGAAATTTGGAAATTCTATATTTTAATAAAATTATGAAATTTCACCTCACACATGAGGTTTCTTGGATCCAAACCCTATGAATATTTATCCTTAGTTATAATCTAAAATATAAAGTACAGTAGCAAACAATGGACAATATTTCAATTCACTTCAACCCCAATCCACTAGGAAATTTATGAGTAAGGATACCCAACATATGGTGACTATTTGTTTTCCCTTAGGGCACACTTTTCCAAGCATAAACTAGATCTGAAATTACTTTAATTACTATATATTTACAACAATAAATTTGTCATATTATCTTCAAAATGTTTGTCAAATCACTCAACAATTTCAACCTTTTATATGTGAATAATGTTACTCCCTCACATCTAGGGGTAATTAGAGGAGTTTTTTTTCTCTTATGATCTGCATCACAAACATCAGTTCCACAGATGACATCCATGGTTCTCCACAGAAAGATGATTGATGATGCTTCCCATGTTTTTCTTAGCTCACTCTGATTTGACAATCATGGTGCTTGACATACATGAGGAAACTTGTTTCAATGCTTCATTCTAAGAATTAATGCCTTATTTACTTGTCATGAAAGTAGTTATCACCGATTAAGTCAAATAATGGATCATGATGCTCTGAATTTTTCTTTTGGCTTGTTTCACCTTGGTGGTCATCATCATCTCCTAGATAAGTGTTGTCACTCTTGGGTAGAGTTGTACTACTGGGAGATTTGATAGGGCATCATGTTCATACCCCAATCCATACATAACATTATCCATCTTTCCCAATCTCCGTTGTCCACGCTTTTGAGTTCATGGAAATATGTCACACATATAGGTTCATGCTTCATAATCCCATGAGAAGGAGCTTGAATGCTTGAGGTTGATGCAACTATATATACATAAAAAGGCAAAAGAGCAAAATGTTAAAATTAAAATGCAAAGAAAATGAAAAGAAAAGAAATATAAAAACAAAAAAACAAAAAAGACAAAGCATGAGCAATGCCCCCTCTCTATGAGGGCATCACCTCAAGTCAAATGCAACGAATGCATATCTAAATGAAAGTCAAAATACAAAAAAGATTAAATAATAAATAAAAAGGCAAATAGGGTTTGGAAAGAAACAACATAGAGGAAAGGGAAACTCATTGCATAAGCGCTCCCTCATTACAAAGGAACTCATGTGGATGAATGCCTTACATAACCTCTCATGAAGTTAAACCCCACACCATACCATATATCATCACACATGCTCTTTGATCGGTTTCTTGGGAAATACTTCTCCTCCTATGTACTAGCACATGTAATAGAGGATAATGATAACCCTCCCATAACTAAACTTGGAAAATTGTATGAATTTTATGAGTTATTGTGAAGTTTGAAGATGTTTTTTAATGCAATCTACCTAATGGTATTTACACTTGACATGACTCACTTCTTATGTTGTATTGGAATTGTGTACATGCATCTATATTGATGGATACATTGGGTCATTTGAGCCCCTCTTTGGATGATGTACTTCTCATGGATGACATGGATATGAGCATTGGTCCTTTGCAGGATGTTGAGGATACCATATTGCACAGTTGATGGAGGTCGTTCCACCTATTGTGGAGGTGTTGACCAAAATTTGGTCACTATTATAGCAAGATTTTCCTCACCCTATGCAAACTTGCATAGAAGTCATTTTTCCATTTCCCTATGCAGACTTGAAGTCCCTTTTTTGCAAATCCTAGAGATTAAAACATTATTTTTCTACATATACCTGCCCTACCTATTGTACATCATGTGTATACATAGGTTGCACCACTACAACCCACGTACATCGGGATTTGTGCCAAAAATTAAAAAAATGGTGTTGGGTTTCCATGTTACGTCACGAGATACATGATCCTTGAACTTCCATATACTAAAAACGTTTCGACTCAACCCTTCAGTTCCATTTGAAGGCTACAAAAAGGCCAAATCCAATATATGGAAAATAGGAGAAGAATTCAACTTTGAGAGAAAAGTTACTCTGGAGAAATTATTCACTTCATATTGAGTTTGCATCCCTTTGTCCTTTGAGTCTGAACACATTGTTCATCCCCGAAGCTCTTCTCTACTTGATTGAGAACCTCATTGTCTCTCTTATATGAGCTTGCCTTTGGTGGAGGATTGAAGTGGTGGAGGCCCAGCTGGAAGGAACTTGGTTTCTCGGTTCCGAACCATGTCGACATAGAAGTTTGTAATTCATTCACTTTTGCTGATTACATTTTAATAGAAATACTCTTTTCTCTTCCAATTAATATCTTGTAAATATTTTAATTGTTATTCCATGGGCGTATTTGTTATGAATGTTGATGGATTATGCTATTTAATGTGCTAACATTATATATTATCACCATATGTTTGTGTTTCTTAGTTGTTGAAGACTAGTTGCAGGTGTAATGCTTTGAGTCAAGTGATCAACGATGGACTTCATCAAATGTATGGACGAGGTAGGCCTTTTATCTTGTCTTGCTAGCACACTTGTTTATATAACATGCTTGAGATTAGAGTTGATTTCTGCAGTCATTTTCGTTTGTTGTGGTTTACCCCTAGCCATAGAGAGATTTTCCCCATAACATAATTAGCGACCATACTGGGTATATAATCTTCTTTTTGGGGGTTTTGAGTGTTTTTCTCCTTAGATTGCTCTTGTTTATATTGAGTTTCTTGTCGTATGATTGCTTGACAACCTTTGTTCATTCTGAGTCTGAGTTTCTTGGCCTTCTCCTTAGACCGGTTGTGTTTTGACACATATACGTGGGTTTTTTCTTGACAGTCGCGTACATACGTGTACTGTCATTCTACAAGAAGCGTCTATACACACTTTTCCCTTGAACAATCGCGTACATCACCCTTTGTTTCTTGGTTGCTGGGTAGGTTTTGATGATTGCTGAGTCTTCTTGGGTCTCTGTTATGACATTTAAGTGTTTGTGGAATGACAAGAAACCTTTCTTTGGTTGAATTTTTGGGCGGTGCCTTTCTTATCATCCTTTTCATTTGATTGTCCTTGCATCTTGGGTTGGGTGTTTTTCTTCTTGATATCCTACTTGGGTTGTCTCTATTTACACACAATAGAGTTTTTATATCAAGTTGTTGTTCATCCCTTGCATTTTCATTCTCTTATATTGAAAATACAAAAATATTAGGCATTTTACATTGCTGGCATTTTGATCTTTTGAGTTTTTATCATTGATCTTAGTACATGTAAAGAAATATTGCATTTTATTTAGAATTACAGAACTGAATTGAGAATTGCATTTTGAAAAGAATATCATTTATTGGGAATTGAAGTTAAGACTTTGCATTGTATTCATATTCATTTATTTTACTTATTGAGTCATAACATCACTAGTTTCATGACTGCACCTTTTTGAGTAAGCAAGGCCACTAAAAGTAATGCTCTAATTTAAGTTGATTAGTAATGATTTTATTTTTCTAGGGTGCACAAACTAGCTTAGGATTTAGAGCCTTGGAATATGATTTTGTGAGTAAACTTCTCCAAGGATATTAAATAAAAATATGTGTCTGACTAAGGGAGTGGATAAATCTATTGTATAATCGGTAATATCAGGAGGCTCCACTTACACCAGAATTAAGCACGAGGTCGCATGAGGTTGGTTGAAGGGATATTCCCCCGATACCTTCTTAGTGTTAGATATATTTCTGGGGATCTATTCGTATATGGGGATCTTTCTAGTACCCTTACCTCTGTGAGAGGTGGTGCTTTCAAGGTTTCAAGCTTTGTTACCCTGCCCATACAGTGGACCTGACTTATGACTGTTTGCATGTGCATCGGTTATATTGTGGTTGCTTAGTTGCTTGACTTAGGTACCACATAGGTTACTTGCAGGGGTTATTCTATAGGTACCCTGGGTCAGATAAGTCTCAAACAACACACAACCTTTATGTAGGATTACCTCTCCATGGGGATTTGACTGACTGGTTGTTAAGCCCATGAGGGCCCTTATAACTGATTATGATACCTCTGATATTTAGCATAGGAGTCTCAGGCCCCTATTGCATGAGGCATACCTAATTTAGAGAGGGAGGACCCTTTCATCCACTTTATCCTGTTTTTGTGCATGTTGGCCTTTTAATTATTTTTGGTGTGCTCTTTGATTACTAGTTGGCCTTAGGATTTTATATTGTGCCATGAGTTGTCATTATCATGGCTAGTGGAGTTCCTATGGCTCCCTCCTTTACTGCGACCCCCTCCCATGACATTCACTCATTTCATGGGGACAAATCCGTCCATATTTCATAATGGTATGTAGAATTATGACACTCATTCAATGCCTTGGGTCTCTAGTCATTTTTCTCTTGGTATGCCAAACATGCGTTCACCCTTTCCATCCTCTCCCTCACCTGCTTATATAAATCCTAGTTTTGGATCCGGGGGCATGATGACTCCGCTGTCCACATATTCATTTGATAAGAGTCATGTCCCTCAACCAACTCTCACTGTGGGGGGTTGGAATCTCCCCTCTTACGGATCCAATACTAGCCATGCTTTTTCAGGAGCTAGTGCTCAAATGGGTGGTTATTCTACTTATTACACCCCATCCATGTATCCTTCATCTGCCATAATAGTTCCTACAAACATTTTTCCCATGGCAGGTCCCCATATGTCCTCTGGTATTTCATATGAAGGAAACCATTTTTATGGTACAAGATACCCTCTTCACATAACCCCTTCACATGGGGGCGACATATATCCTCACTTGAGTAATCCTTATCACGCTTGTGTCTCTTCCCAGATATCTTCTTCAATGATGATGCTTGTAAAAACCTCTATGGATCAATTAGGCAGAGGATACTACCTTTCTAGACAGGGACATGATGTAAACCAATATCCTTCTTGGTCTGCAATGTATCAAAACCAGTCTTTCCCGGGACCTTGGTCTCAAATGTCACAACTCACCACCGCCGCTAGTTGAGTCACTGCAAGTCATACTGGAATTCCATCACCGACCTATGCTAGTCATCTTGGGGATTGGTCGACAACCTCTGCAAGTCATGTTGAAGGCCAACAACCAGCCGCTGCAATTCATGTTGGGGGCATCAATATAGTCGCCATGAGACATCTAGAAATGACATCTCCAACCTCTGTACATCATGTGGGAGATGATCCTCCATCCTCTGCCAGTCACGCTGAGAGCATGTTACCAGCCATTTTGAATGATGCTGGGAGAATTATTACAATTGATAAGACTAGACGTGTAATACGTAAGCCCAAGTTCCTTTGCATGACTTGCGAAGGAGATCACCTTACTCATTTTTTCCCTGCTATTACTGGGATACCGGAATCCATGGTCCTCACCTAGGGGCCCTTCGGGTTATAAGTCATCTTTGGTTTCTCAACACTACATTTCTCCTTTGATTGACACAACAGTCATGCCGATGCAATCATCACCTGAACACACTCCCATTTTTTAGGGTGATGTGTCTCCTCGGCTTGTTGTCACACATCCTATTCAACCAATGGTTGAAGAAGTGGTCATACCAATGCATTCTTCATTCAATCCAACTCTTATTTTGGAGGGTGATGCATCCTTCAACCATGTCATTAGCATTTTCAGTAATGCACCTTCTGAGCAAGAGAGAGTTTTACTCTCCCCGAGTGCTCTCCCTCCAAGTCTTAGAGAAGTTCCCTTTGACTGGTATGATCTTGTGGGGTATCCAATTCCTCCTCCTATACCTTTTTAGGTCGAAAACGTTCTTCGATATATCATGGAGAAGGTAACCTCTGCTAGCACTTTATCCTTCTTGACTTGGAGAGCTTTGGGTATTCCCAAGCTTGTGTCAACCATTCATAAGTTGTTGACCTTTCACATAAATCCTGCAGGGGAGTCTTGGCCTCCCCCATGACATGCCACCTAGATACCCCTCAACGAGTCTGATTTAATCTCTTTTATGACTCGTCTAAAAAGAGAAAATATTGCCAAGTGAATTTGTCTCTTTCACACTAGTTAATTGGATTTGAAAGGTCACGAGTTTGATTTAAGCTCTTTTCCAACTTGTTTTTAAAAATTGAAAAGATTGTCAAGTGAACTTGTCTCTTTAACACTCGTAAATTGGATTTGAAAGGATATCTATTTGGTGCAATTTTATCCCTTTTTCAAACCAAGTAGACTAAGATTACGAAAAATGACATTTTTTGGTGTTAAGTTGTAATTGCATCTCATGCCCTTGCTTGCAGTACTGAGCCTATTTTTGGTTCTCTCTTTTGCATTATAAGCCGTTTACCTCAACAATTTGCATCCTCAACCAAGAAGAGCCTTGTTTATATCCTTTACAGCTTGACACCCTATACCCAGGAGGAAACATTCCCCTGAGTGTCCATCTTCTGCATGCACCTCCTTGCATTGAGCATAGGTATGTTCCACTATTGGAACTAGTTTTGTTTACTTGTGACACCCATTTCCTCCTGTGTATCATAACATTCATTTGACCATGAAAAAACAAAAAAATATGGGCGGGAAGGGAATATTATCATATATTGGCAACAGTCGTGTCGCCTTTGAATAGAGCACAATTTTTTTTAGTCCACTTGTCATCAAAATTATGGGTTTAGCATGACCTTAGGATGTTGATATCATTACAAAGAGTTTACTCCCCCGATTGGTTACTCTTCCAGTTCCTATGGAGAGTTTGATTGATGCCTCCTACATCTCAAAGTTTCATCATTGAGTCTATGCTTCCAGAGTCTTCCACATGTCTCATTCTCTTGTTCAAAGGATGTCTATCAACCTGTGTCAATCATTCCTCATAAATATTCACTTTGCATGTCAGCCATACCCTCAGTCTGTCTCAGAATCACATAAAGCTATAGTCCTATTGCGCACCCTGGTCCTAATTTCCTCATTGGTAGGTAACCTTGAGCCTAGTAGTGGACATTTCATCATTGGTCGCTGACTAGGTGTGTAATATTCTAGATATAAAAAGTATGCAGAACGGAAATAAGTATCTAGAAATGGAAAATGAACAACAATATAACCAAAACAACACAACAATAATACCAAAATGATACCGGAATAACACTAGAAAGAGAACTTTGATTACTGAGAGCAATGTTCACTTGCCTCTTCGACGAGGAAACCTCCAATAGAGCAGATCTCTATTACAATAATATCCAAGACAAAAGTTCTCATACCCTCGACTCCTATTTATACTAAATATGTCTATCAAAAGAACCATATAGAGGAAGATCAGTCTAGAAGCGGAAGATTCTATTAGGTCTTCTTACATTGGACTTATTCTTCCTTATTGCTAGGCCTTATTAATATTGACCTTTATTACATTAGAATATATTATTCTACCTACGTGAGGGGTTAGGTCCCTAACATGTCCTCCCCCTTAAAACAAACCTTGTCCTCAAGGCTTGAGATGTGGAAATTGCTGCAAAATGGTAGTTGGTTCCCAAGTGGAATCGGCTGGAGTTGTATCTTTCCACTAGACTAACACTTCATTAATAGTTCACTGACTTAGACGACGCTTACACTGGTCCAAAACTACTTGTGGTTGTAGCCAAATGGATCCTTCTTTGTCCAACTAGGGAAGGTTGGTTTGAGTTTGACACTTAGTTCCAATCACCTTCTTTAAGAAGGAAACATGAAAAACATGATGGAGCTTAGAATGACTAGGAAAATCTAACTAATAGGCCACCTTCCCCACACTCTTGAGAATAGTATAAGGACCATAAAATTTGGGCGCCAGTTTCTGACAATGGTGAGCCTTGAGGGAATTTTTCTTGTAAGGTTGCAGTCGAAGAAACACATGATCCCCTTCTGCAAATTGACGTTCAGAGTGACCTTGATCTGCTTATTGCTTCATGTGATTTTGGGCCACGACCAAATTCTCTTTAAGGGTATGGAGAATATCCTCTCGAACTGTAAGCATTTGTTCAACTACGTGGACCTTCGAGACACCTGGAAAATATGAGAGACCTAAAGGTGGATTTTGTCCATATATCCTTCAAAAGGAGTCATGTGGATAGCTGTATGGTACAAAGTGTTGTACCACCATTAAACTAGTGGTAACCATTGAACCCACTGATTTTTCTTTTCTGAGGCAAAACACCTCAAATATGTTTCCAAACACTTGTTGACAACTTCAGTTTGACCATCAATCTGGGGATGATAAGTTGTGATGATATGCAATTGGGTGCCTTGTACCTTGAACGATTCTTGCCAAAAATTGTTGGTGAAAGTTGGGTCACGATCAGAAACAATAGAATGTGACATGCCATGAAGATTGAAGACCTAATCCATGAAAAGTTAAGCCACAATGGATGTTGTAAATGGGTGTTGAAGAGAACATAAATGAGCATACTTGGAAAGACGATCAACTACCACCATGATGACTAATTTATTGCCTGATTTAGGTAAGCCTACAATAAAATCCATAGAGATATCCCACCAAATAGCAGGTGGAATCAGAGGCGGTTGTAGTGTGTCAGGAGATTTTATTGTTTCTCCCTTGTTGTGCTGACACACATCACATTCAACCACAAAATTATGAATGCCCTATTTCATACCATCCTAGAAAAAAGAACATTTGACCCTGTCATAGGTTTTGGTAAACCCGGAGTGCCCAGTTGTGGGTGTAGCATGAAGCTTAGAAAGTACCGTGGATTTAATTTTTGACTGTTTACTTAAATACAAACGGCCTTTGTATCGAAGCTCATCATGGAGCCAAGAGTACCCTGGGGAAAATGGAGAATTGGACTGCAATTGTTCAATTGTTGTATCATATGCGAACTTTTGGGATCATGTAGCCATTCTTGGTGAACAACTTGGAGCCAATCTCCTACAACGAAGGAGAGATAAAAAAGGGACCCTTCATCTTCATATTTTCGGGAAAGTGCATCTGCAACCACATTGTCTTTACCTTTCTTGTAAATGATCTCATAATCACATCCAAAGAGCTTAGTCACCCATTTTTGTTACTATGGAGAGGAAATGCGTTGTTCCAGAAAATACTTGAGGCTTTGATGATCTGTCTTAATTTGGAAGTGTTTCCCCAATAGATAAGGGCACCAAAGATCAACGACATGCAGAATAACCAACATTTCCTTTTCATAGATTGATTTTCTCAAATTTCGCTCAGACAGTTGTTTGTTGGTAAAGGCCAAAGGCCAACCCTCTTGCATAAGGACAACGCCAATTCCTTTCCCTGAAGCATCACATTTCAGGATAAAGGTCTTTGTGAAATCAGGAAGGGCTAGGACTAGAGTGGTGCACATGGCCATCTTCAAGGTTTGAAAATCCTGAGCAGCTGCTGGATTCCAAGTGAAATAATTATTTTTAAGGAGTGTAGTGAGAGGTGCGGCAATCTTTCCATAATTATTAACAAACTTGCGATAATAACTTGTTAAGCCCAAAAATCCACACAAGATTTTGAGAGTCTTTGGGTGAGGCCAGTCTTGCATAGCTTCAATATTTTTAGGATCCACCCTAACTCTGGCCTTTCCAACAAGATGAATCAAGTACTCGACTTCTGAGGTGCCAAAAGCACATTTAGATTGTTTAAAGAAAAGTTGGTGCTGAGAGAGTAGATGGAGAACTTGATCCACATGAGAAAGATGGTTTGTCTAGGTTTTTATATAGATGAGGATATCATCAAAGAAAACTAAGACAAAATGATGGAGAAAAGGATGAAAGACATGATTCATGAGGCTTTGGAAAGTGGAGGGAGCATTACACAAGCCAAAGGGCATGAAAAAAAACTTATAGTGGCCCTCATGAGTTCTAAAAGTAGTCTTAGGAATGTCCGCCTCTTTCATATGGATTTGGTGGTAGCTAGAACGAAGATTAAGTTTAGTAAAGAACTGGGCGCCACTCAATTCATCCAAGAGGTCATCAATGAGAGGAATGAGAATTTTTTTTTTAATGGTGAGTTTGTTGAGGGCGTGGAAGTCATGACACATGCGCCAAGAACCTTCTTTATTAAGGACCATGACCATAGGAGAAGAGTAGAGGCTCGTTTTAGGGAGGATAACACCTACATTGAGTAGTTCTTGAACCATTTTCTCAATTCATTTTTTTGGGAAAAGGGGTGATAATAGGGATGAATATTGGGAGGAAGGCTTCCTGGGACAAGGGGAATGGAATGATCATGAATACCACGGGAAGGAGGGATTCCCTGGGGAGTGGAAAAAACCACTTGATGTTTAGAGAGGATGGATTGGAGGTCCTACGACACAAAGGGTGTCTCAGTTGCTTGTATGGCATGGAATTGGGAAATAATGCCAGAATGACCTTTTTTGAGCATCTTTTCCATGGGATGGGAACTAATGATCTCTGAGGAACTGACAGTGATGCCTTGGAACTTATATTGTTGGCCCTCCTACTCAAATTGCATGGTTAATGCCTTAAAATCCATGAGAATGGGACCCAAAGTCCGTAGCCATTCTACACCCAACACAATGTCACAACCGCCCATGTCGATAGCAAACATATGAGATTTCAGGTGATAGTCACCAATTTGGAGACACACATTTTCACAACGCCCTCCACATTTCTTGGACTTGCCATTGGCAATCATGATTTGGAAATTATTGGCTGCACGTATATAGAAATTAGTTTCTTGGGAAATGCAACGATGAATAAAATTATGGGTGCTTCCACTATCAATAAGAATGATGACCTTCCTATGCTTGATGTAACCAATTAGCTTGAGGGTTTGGGGGGCAGAGAAGCCAGCGAGAGAATTTAGGGAAATGATCAGTTCTACTTCAAGAGGGTCTAAGGGACGGGTTATGTTAGTGGGTTCAGGTGGCATGGACACAAGGGGAGCCTCAAAATCCTCTTCTGAAACATCCTCTGAGATGGCCATACAAATATTTTGTTCCTTACACTTGTGTCCCAGAAAATATTTGTCATCACAATTATAACAAAGGCCTTTTAGTTGGCATTCAACCATTTTGACCTTGGTCATTTTTTGGATCTTTAGTGGAGTAAAAGGAGGAGTGGGATTTACTAGTTTAATGCGAGGAATAAAGGAGGGTTTCCAGTTTTGAGAAGAGACAACCTATTGTGTTTCCTTGGTTTCTTGGTGTAGATCATCATAGTGACAGATTCAAGCTGGGCAGTAATGCCTTGTTTGAGGTCTTGTTTGAGTTCCTCGATTGATGCAACGATCAAGGAATGCATGTTTTTATTGATGGTGGAAATATTGGCACTGATTTGTCTCACTTCTTGTTGGGTCTCTGTGAAATTAGAGTGCAAGGCATTGAAGCGAGCTTCCAAGTCTTGGCTATGGGTATGGGCCATGATGACGAGGGAACCAAAAAGAGGCGGGTGGGATTAAAATTTTTTGTTGAAAAATGATAGGTGTGAATGTGATAAGGGCAAAGAGAGAAATACAATGGAATAGCTCTCAAATAATGGTGCCAACATGATCCATACTTTTTTTTTTTTTTTTTACAACTACAGAGTTATACTCTGATATGAAGAATATTGCGATGATGAAATGCCCAAATGCTTAATCAGGAAGAACTGTGTAGCAATTTGGCAACTCAAATGCAGGGGAAATAGTTGAGCGACAATAGATCTTGTTTGTTCTGTTTTTTGTTTTCGTCCCCAAAGGTTAGGTATTCAAGGGTTCTACAGACAAGGGTTTTCCCTATGCTATAACTCTTTGATATACGTGCAGGGTCCAACAGTAGTACTTGGCCCAATATCTCAGGGCACCAACTAAGGAGGCTATACCATGCCCTTAGCCGTACTACCTGACTACCTAGGTACTAGAGAGTATCTTCCCGAGTGTTGTTCTTGGTGGCACTATAGCAATCAGATGGACGATCGGTTTATCTATGGAGGGATTCATGAAATCTAGGTCGATCTATATACATGTGTTTTCTGATGCGCTACCACTCGAAGGGGTACCAACAGGGGTTACAAGGGTGGCCAACAGATGTGCACTTAAGTAACACTTGTATTTCCTATGTGTATGAATCCCCGAATGCGGGTTTATGCACGTAACGATAGATATTTGTAGATTAAAGATGCCAGAATACGTCTCTACCTTGAAAAAAATTAACCCACAATTTTCTACCGAGGAAGGTTCTCTGATACCACTTGTAATATTCCAGATATAAAAAAGTATGAAAAATAGAAATAAGTAGCTAGAAATGGCAGATGAACAACAATATAACCAGAAAACACCACAATAATACCAAAATGATACCAGAATAACACCAGAAAAAACACTTTGATTACTGAGAGCAATGTTCACTTGCCTCTTCTAGGGGGCAACCTCCAACAGATAAGATCTCTATTACAATAATATCCAAGACAAAAGTTCTCATACCCGCGACTCCTATTTATACTAAATTTGTCTATCAAAAGAACCATCTAGAGGAAGATCCTTCTAGAAGCGGAAGCTTCTATTAGGTCTTCTTACATTGGACTTATTCTTCCTTATTGCTAGGCCTTATTAATATTGACCTTTATTACATCGAAATATATTATTCTACCTACGTGAGGGGTTAGGTCCATAACAAGGTGGTTTCCCTTGTGTTCGACGACAAGACATCTATTCACACAATTGGATTTGTGCAGTGTATTGGATTCCATTAGCCCTATTGGTGGTTTGCTCGCCTTTTTCAACAATTTTCCTTATTGGATGCTATTCAGAGGGTCTTTTTCGTGTATCGCTTCCATATGGCACACATGAAAGATGCATAGGGTCGTTGGTTTGTGAACATGTTCTTCTCCCGATTTCCTCCAAATCATCAAGCTCTTGCTTTGTACCTCATGTTGAATGATGAGAGATGCCTTAATGCTCTCCTTTTAGTGGGTCTCCTTCCATCGAATTCAACTCATCTATTCTGGAGACGAGACCTAGAGTCCTATGCATACCTAGAGGCTTGCAGTCATTAGTGGCAGGTTATCTCACCATAGACAATTGGGAATACATCAATGCCTCTTGATCGATAGATTTTTCTAGTGTTCGACCCTGACTCCTTTATTCACACTTGTAAGAATGTACTCAGTGCCTTGATACCTACTTTCATTATTAGTAGGTTGTCTCATTTTTGTTAACGATATACCTCAATGACCGATAATCAAACAAAGTCTCATTGTGTTCGACCTCAACTCCTTTATTCACACGATGTAGACTTGCATCTTTGGCGGATTGTGTAGAAGACTTGAAGACATTAGTTTATAGTCGCAACTTTCCTGAGCTATTGTTACCTCTCATTGGACCAATACCTATGTGACTTCAATGATAACGGGAGATCAAATCGTACTCCATTGTATACATATATCTTTAGATTTATTTTGATATTGGTTTTACTAGGCCTTGTTCGTGACTATGACAACCTTTGGCATGTAGCCACCTTTGTATTGCCTATTCATGGCCATGGACAACTGTTTGGTATATTTTCACATGGATCTGCAGTGTAATTCAAGTTGGCAGCCATGTGTGCAAAGTTAGTACAAATTGTAATGAGCAACTAGTTCTTCCAGCTGGGTCCCCATTACTCCACTTCTGGGTCTTATAATGTATTTAGACCATTGCAGATACTCCTCTGACCTCACACATTAGGGGGCATCTGTTATAGAAATATTTACCTCACCCTATGCAAACTTGCACATAAGACCTTTTTCCATTTTCCTATTTAGACTTTAAGTCCCTTTTTTGCAAATCCCAGAGCTAAAAAAATTATTTTTCCACATATATGCACCCTATCTATTGTACAACATGCGTATACGCAGGTTGCACCACTACAACCCACACACATTGGTATTTGTGCCCAAAATTAAAAAAATGGTGTTGGGTTTCCATGTCACGTCATGAGATCCATGATCCTTGACCTTCCATATACTGGAAACGTTCCGACTAGACCCTTCAGTTCCACTTGAAGGCTATAAATAGGTCAAATCCAAGCTATGGAAAAGAGGAGAAGAATTCAACTTTGAGAGCAAAGTTACTCTGGAGAAATTATTCACTTCATATTGAGTCTGCATCCCTTTGTCATTTGATTCTGAACACATTGTTCAACCCCCAAGCTCTTCCCTACTTGATTGAGAACCTCATTTTATCTCTTATATGAGCTTTCCTTTGGTGGAGGATTGAAGTGGTGGAGGCCCAACTGGAAGGAACTTAGTTTCTCGATTCCGAATCGTGTCGACACAAAATTTTTTAATTCATCCACTTCTGCTGATTACATTTTAATAGAAATACTCTTTTCTCATCCAATTAATATCTTGAAAATATTTGAATTGTTATTCCATGGGTGTATTTTTTATGAATGTTGATGGATTATGCTATTGAATGTGCTAACATTATATATTATCACCATATGCTTGTGTTTCTTAGTTGTTGAAGACTAGTTGCAGGTGTATTGCTTTGAGTCAAGTGCTCAATGGTGGACTTCATCGAACATCTGGACGAGGTAGGCCTTTTATCTTGTCTTTCTAGCATATTTTTTTATATAGCATACTTGAGATTAAAGTTGATTTCTGAAGTCATTTCCATCTGTTGTGGTTTACCCCTATCCATAGAGAGATTTTCCTCGTAACAGTCGCATATATATTCCCACTCCTAGAATAATAAAAAAAATGATATTGGAAGATGAATATTTTTGAAATTCATTGCATATCCCTCGGTATGAGCTTCTCCATGCCTTTTGTGGAATCAAAATTGGAGTCTCCATGACCAAGATACACATAATTTTTTCCTGAAGTCTAATGGAGGTGTTACAAGAAGAAATATGAAAAATGTTCTAAGTCACATGTTCTCTCCTCTCCTTTCCCTTCACCCCTATTCATTCTCTCATTATATACTTAGTATTTTTCCCATTGCCTCATTACTTTCATATCCCCCTTACCATTTTCCACACTTAACCATTTTTCTTTATTCATTTCCACGTTCACATTAATTTCCCTTTTCCTTTATTTTCCCATTTCTTTTTATTTTTCTTTCCATATTTCTTTATCCGATTTTTCCTTTCTTTCCTTTTCCCTTTTTCTTTTCCTAAATTTCATGTAATTCCTTTATTTCCCATATATTTCTTTTTATTTTTCATATTTTCCATATTTCTTTCCATATTTCACATGACCCATTATATATTTTTCAGACTTAGTTTTATTTACTATGGATTATTGCGGATTCGCGGGTTGGTGATATTTCTTCTCACAATACACTTTGACTTTTGCCACCTTCATAATGCACCCAAATCATTTTACTACTCTCTACTATGTAACTTCTCCAACACTTAGCCAAATATATGATTTATCGCGGGTTCATGGGTTGGTGAGGGTTGGTGATGTTTATTTCATGTTATATGAGTGACACATGGCGTGATTTTATTGGATGACATATGGCAGATTCTTATGGGTAGATTGTTGGCCTATCGAGTGATGACATGTGACAACATTTGGTTGGGTGACTCATCATTGTTGAATGGGCATATTGGTGGTTGACTGAGCATACACAATTATTATTATATTCAACAATTTTCCAAGGGTCAAAATCCTCCAAGCTCCATAGTTCCTTCTCTTCTTGTGTTTCTTTCTAAGTATACCAAACACTTAATTATATATATATTAAATAATATAATATACCAATGCATGTGGGATAGAATTTCAAACCAAAAAGTTGAATTTTATGAAGGGAAGCACGAAATTCATCCAAAGGCCCACATTTTCCCATCAATTTTGATCGACGATGGCTGAGTGTTGATCTTGCGAAGGCCATAACTTGAGTTTTGGGTGTCGGAATCGCGCAAAATTTATACTGTTGGAAATGTATTTAAGAGGAGAATATGGTGGTACATGTTTCAAGTTCTTAAAGTTGAGATATTTTTCTCATAAATTAAAATATCAATCAACTTCATTTTTAATGGGTCTGTGTGACAACCCAACTTCATGAGCTCATATCTTGAGATCCGAGCGACGGATTTGGGAAAAACTTATATCATTGGAAAGATGAGATGATGAAGATCACATAATAATTGGTTTAAATGGATACAAATCTAGTTTTCACTTCTATAAAATGAAATTAAATTCATCCTCTTTTAGTGGAGAATTAATTAAATTTAAAAAAATAAAAGTTTAATTAAAAACTTTTATTAAAAGGGGAGAGGGATTCACTTTCAATGTGCTTGTATTAATGATTTGAATTCATTCATGAGGAATTCATGAGGCATTAATTAAAGGGAATGTTTCAAGAAGAAACTTGTATGTAAATTTCAAGAGAGGAAGAAAACCCTAACTGCTCAGGTAGTTAGAAAATCTCTTCTTAAAAAGAGAAGAGAGGCTTCATCAAGGGGTCCAAGAATCATTATTGTTAAAGGGGCTGGGTAGAATATCAGAGGAGGGATAAGGTACAACCATGGATAGACAATCAAACTTTTGATCAAAATAAAGAAATCTCTCTCTCTCTCTCTCTCTCTCTCTCTCTCTCTCTCTCTCTC
>ML803820.1:14224-51267 GCA_009831015.1 Picea engelmannii | reverse complement strand
CATAGTTTTATCCTCGAATCTCAGAGTTGAGCACAAGGCTAAGTTGTTGAGTGTTCTTCTTATATTATTCTAAGATATTTTCTTATATGATCATGGAGTATTTTCAGCCACCTATATGGCTGTAAAAGCTTTAGTAATGAAGAACATCTTTCATAAATAAAACTCCACAAATAATTGCTCCGGGGTTGATCTTGATTGTGCTTTGTAACCCTGTTTTCAGAATATAAAGTGTTTGAGGTTGACATATCAAATTCTCTTTTGATTTTGATTACAATACTCTATTAAAATTCTTTGAGATGATCAAATAATTCTCTCTTATGAAGAAGATATCGATGTATTTATATATTGTTAAGAAGATTGTGTGCGATGATGATCACAATTTAATTTTGATGTTGAATCCCTCCAATCTTTTATTTTGGTGCACATAAAGATTGTACTCAGGTTATTGAAGAACCATTTTATTTTGTAATCTCAAGCAATAAATATTTAGGGTTCGTTGCCTAACACTCTCCTATTCCAAGATATTATAGATATATATTTTAGTCCAAAAGGAGTACCACCTCTCTAAAAACGAAGGGGGGCTAATGTCCTCGTGAGGTTGTCGTTTTGGTCCTGACGGATGCAAGTGCCAAATTTTTTTGCGAACATACTGGGGATGATTTATTTTCAAGATATTTGAGGAACCATAAATCTCCATGGCTCAAAGTTTCGAGAAGAAGATTCAAGAAAATTGTTTCTTATAGTAAAAATGACTCACCTTTTTTGTAATATAAAAAAGAAACGAGAAGCACCAAAGATTAAGGAGAATGAACTCCCTGGAAAAATTCAAAAATAAGGGTTTCATTCATGTCATAATGCTTCTTTATATTCTTCATCAAACCCATCAATGGCTTTTCAAGACTTGACAAAAGGGATAAATACTCAAATAAGGAGACGATATTATAATACCCCTTTAAATCTACCAGAAGTAGACTTTTAAATGCCCAATATCCTATTGAAATTTTTTCTACATTGTTTGGGGATGCTTCAGAAGATGTTGAGCAACAATTGATTAATTTTAAAGGTACATGTTATGATTTCAACCTCACTAAAGACAATGTTACATGTATATTATTCCTACAAACTCTATGAGAGGTTGCTCTTGAATGTAATAGTTCATTAATGCCTAACTCCATTACTAGCTAGGATGTGTTAGAAGCTTCATTTGTAGAAACGTTCATCCCAAAGGTGCATTCATATGTTTTTGCTGATGTTTTAAATGTTGCTTCCCACCCATCCTCTCTCATATGGAAGCAAGATAATGAAATGCCTAATTTTGAAGAAGAATCTAATCAAAGAGTGGATAAAATTCTTAAGTCAAGTCATGTTGTTGAAGACGAAGATGAAACTTCCAAATTACAAGAAGAAAATTTTAGCCTCCTATATACTCCATATGAAGATATTTCAAGCAGCAAATTTGAGAATGAAATTGAAAAGCCTCCACCAAATATACAAGAAGATTCCATCTTTGTAATAGATGATGAACCATCACAAGAGAACTTGCAGCAAGAAGAATTGGTAGAAACAAACAATTTTGAGAATAAAGAAGATAGCCATTGCATAGAAGAAGAACATTGCCAAGACATCACCAATGATGCAATAATTTTGAATGTGGAAAAAGAAGAAAAAGAGAATGTTTTCAAGAATTTTTTTTATCATTTGATTGAAGATAACAACACTCTAGGGCAGCCAAGAGTAGATTATATTGAATATTGGTTCGAAAGTATTGTCAGGCCGCCAATGAAAACAAGTCTTCTGCACATATTGCTCGATCCCATTGTGGTACATTTTGGGCATGCTCCTTATTTATTGGTAGCCACCCCCATTTTTATATTACTGTTGGAGCCCATTTCACAAGTCAATAGGATGATCGAATGACTCTATTGGAAATCTGCCTACACCTAAGGTTCCCTTCTCTTTCAAGTAAGTTAGGGTATGTAGATCATGTATGTACATATTTTGTTTCTTTAGTTTAGTTTTGCATAATAAGACAGTTTTTATATTGAAGTTTGAAGATGACTCTATAGCCCAATGGAGAAGGTAACTAGTTTTGATATTCTAGTGTTCTCAACAACCCGCAGGGGGTCACTGTCTCATAGTTGGAGCGAGTTGTTGACCAAAATTTAGTCACCTATATATTCTTGCTCCTGGAATAATAATAAAAAAATGATATTGGAAGAAGAATATTTTTGAACTATTATATGTTCATTGCATAGCCCTCGGTATGAGCTTCACCATGTCTTTCGTGGAATCAAAATCAAAGTCTTCATGACCAAGATACACATACTTCTGTCCCAAAGTCTAATGGAGGTGTTACAAGAATAAATATGAAAAATGGTCTAAGTCACATACTATCTCCTCTCCTTTCCCTTCACCCCTATTCATTCTCTCATTATATACTTAGTATTTTTCCCATTGTCTCATTACTTTCGTATTCCCCTTACCATTTTCCACACTTAACCATTTTCCTTTATTTCTTTCCACGTTCACATTCATTTCCCTTTTCCTTTATTTTCTCATTTCTTTTTATTTTTCTTTCCATATTTCTTTATGCAATTTTTCCTTTCTTTTCTTTTCCCTTTTCTCTTTTCCCAAATTTCATGCAATTCCATTATTTCCTATATATTTCTTTTCATTTTTCATATTTTCCATATTTCACGTGACCCATTATATACTTTTCAGACTTAGTTTTATTTACTATGGCTTACTGCAGGTTCACGGGTTGGTGATATTTATTAAGAGTATGTGCTATCTCCACTACCCTCACAATGCACTTTGACTTCCGCCACCTTCATAATGCACCCAACTCCATTTACTACTCTCTACTATGTAAATTTTCCAACACTTACCAAAATATATGAGTTACCGCGGGTTCACGGGTTGGTGATGTTTATTTCATGTTATACGAGTCTGTCCGACCGATTCTCAAGACTTAGAAATGAGATGCGACCACATGGCAGTTAATGGATGGTGCCACATGACAACTAATTAATGAAGACACATGGTAGCATAAAAAAAGTGACACATGGCATGCTTTTATTGGATGATAGATTCTCAAGACTTAGAAATGAGATGCAACCACATGGCAGTTAATGGATGGTGCCACATGGAAACTAATTAATGAAGACACATGGTAGCATACAAAAAGTGACACATGGCATGATTTTATTGGATGACATATGGTAGATTCTTATGGGAAGATTGTTGGACTACCGAGTGATGGCATGTGGAAAAATTTGGTTGGGTGACTCATCATTGATGACTGGGCAGATTGGTGGTTGACTGGGCATACACAATTATTATTATATTCAACAATTTTCCAAGGGTTGAAATCCTCCAAGCTCCATAGTTTCTTCTCTTCTTGTGTTTCTTGTTAAGTATATCAAACACTTAGTTTTATATATATTAAAGAATCTAATATCCCAATGCATATGGGATATAATTTCAAACCAAAAAGTCAAATTTTATGAAGGGAAACATAAAATTCATCCAAAGGCCCACATTTTCCCATCAATTTTGATCGACTGTGGCTGAGTGTTGATCTTGTGAAGGCCATAACTTGAGCTTCGGGTGTCAGAATTGTGCAAACTTTATACTGTTGGAAAGGAATTTCAGCATAGAAGATGGTGGTATAAGTTTCAAGTGCTTAAAGTTGATACATTGTTTTCATAAATTAAAATATCATTTAGATCCATTTTTAATGGACATGCGTGACAATCCAACTTCATGAGCTCATATCTTGAGATCCGAGCGATGGATTTGGGAACATTTTATATCATTGGAAAGATGAGATGTTGAATAGCACATAATAAATAGTTTACATGGATAAAAAGTTGTATTTCACTTCTATAAAATTAAATTATAGTCGTCCTCTTTTAGTGGAGAATTAATTAAATTTTAAAAGATAAAAGTTTAATTAAAAACTTTTATTAAAAGGGGAGAAGGACCCACTTTCAATATACTTGTATTAATCATGTGAATTCATTCATGAGGAATTAATGAGACATTAATTAAAGAGAATTTTTCAATAAGAAACTTATATGGGAATTTCAAGAGAGGAAGAAAACCCTAACTGCTCAGGTAGTTAGAAAATCTCTTCTTAAAAAGAGAAGAGAGGCTTCATCAAGGGGTCTAAGAATCAATATTGTCAAAGGGGAAGGGAAGAATATCAGAGGAATAAGAAGGTACAACCATGGATACGCAATCAATCTTCTGATCAAAAGAAAAACATCTCCATCTTCTCAATTTTTTTTTATATATATTCTTCTACACCACTTCTCATAGTTTTATCCTCGAACCTCAGAGTTGGGCACACGAGTGATTTGTTGAGTGTTCTTCTTATATTCTTCTAAGATATTTTATTATATGATCATGGATTATTTTCAGCCACCTATATGGTTGTCAAATATTTTGTAATGAAGAACATCTTTCATAAATAAAACTCCACAAAGAATTGCTTCGAGGTTGATCTAGACTATGCTTTGTAACCCTATTTTCAGAATATAAAGTATTTGAGGTTGAACTATCAAATTCTCTTTTGAACTTGATTGAAGTACTTTGTTAAAATTATTTGAGATGATCAAATCATTCTCTCATATGAAGAATATATCGACGTATTTATATATTGTTAAGAAGAATGTGTGCATTGTTGATCACAATTTAATTCCGATGTTGAAGTCGTCCTTCAATATTTTCTTTTGTTGTACATAAATATTGTGCTCATGTTATTGAAGAACCATTTTATTTGATAATATCAAGCAATAAATATTTAGGTTTTGTTGGCTAGAACTCTCCTAATCCAAGATATTTCAGATATATATTTTAGTCCAAGAGGAGTACCACCTCTCTAAAAACGAAGGGGGACTAATGTCCTCGTGGGGTTGTCGTTTCGGTCCTGACGGATTCAAGCGTCAAAATTTTTGACGACCATTCTAGGGACGATTTATTTTCAAGATATTTGAGGAACCATAAATCTCCATGGCTCAAAGTTTCAAGAAGAAGATTCAAGAAACTTGTTGCTTGTTGTAAGCATGAATCACCTTTTTTGTAATATAAAAAAGAAACGAGAAGAACCAAAGATTTTAGAGAATGAACTCCCTGAAAAAATTCAAAATGAAGGGTTTCATTCATGTCATAATGTTTCTTTATATTCTTCATCAAGCCCATCAATGGCTTTGCAAGACTCGAAAAAAGGGAGAAATACTCAAAGAATGAGAGGATTTTATAATACCCCTTTAAATCTACCATAAGTAGACTTTCAAATGACCAATATTCCTATTGAATTTTTTTCTACATTCTTTGGGGATGCTTTAGAAGATGTCGAGAAACACTTGATTAATTTCAAAGGTACATGTTATGATTTCAACCTCACTGCCTCACTGAAGACAATGTTACATGCATAATATTCCTACAAACTCTACGAGAGGATGCTCTTGAATGCTATAGTTCATTAATGCTTAACTCCATTACTAGGTGGGATGTGTTAGAAGCTTCATTTGCAAAAAGGTTCATCCCAAAGGTGCATTCATATGTTTTTGTTGATGTTTTAAATGTTACTTCCCACCCATCCTCTCCCATATGGAAGCAAGATAATGAAATTCCTAATTTTGAAGAAGAATCTAATAAAAGAGTGTATGAAATTCTTAAGTCAAGTCATGTTGTTGTAGACGAAGATGAAACTTCCAAATTACAAGAAGAAAATTTCAGCCTCCTATATACTCCATATGAAGATATTTCAAGCAACAAATTTGAGAATGAAATTGAGAAGCCTCCACCAAATATACAAGAACATTTCATCCTTGTAATAGATGATGAAACATCACAAGAGAACTTGCAGCAGGAAGAATTGGTGGAAGAAAACTATTTTGAGAATAAAGAAGATATCCATTGCATAGAAGAAGAACATTGCCAAGACATCGCCAATGAAACAATAATTTTGAATGTGGAAAAAGAAGAAAAAGAGAATGTTTTCAAGAAAGAAATTTCTCATTTGATTGAAGATAAAAACACTCTGGGGAAACCAAGAGTAGATTATATTGAATATTGGTTCAAAAGTATTGTTAGCCTGCCAATGCAAACAAGTCTTCTACACACATTGCTCGATCCCATTGTGGTACATTTTGGGCATGCTCCCGATTTTCATGATCCTAATTTATTGGTAGCAACCCCCATATTTATCTTACTGTTGGAGCCCATTTCACAAGTCAATAAGATGCTCGAATGGGTCTATTGGAAATCTTCCTACACTTAAGGTTACCCTTTCTTTCAAGTAAGTTAGGGTAGGTAGATCATGTATGTACATGTTTTGTTTCTTTAGTTCATTTTGCATAATAAGACAATTTTTATATTGAATTTTTAAGATGACTCCATAGCCCAATGGAGAAGGTAAATGGTCTTGATATTTTGGTGTTCTCAGCAACCTGCAGGGGGTCATTGTCTCACAGTTGGAGCTAGTTGTTGACCAAAATTTGGTCACCTATATATTCCCTCTCTGGAATAATAATAAAAAAATTATATTGGAAGATGAATATTTTTTAACTATTATATGTTCATTGCATAGCCCTCGGTATGAGCTTCACCATGCCTTTCACAGAATCAAAATTGGAGTCTCCATGACCAATATACGCATACTTTTATCCCAAAGTCTAATGGAGGTGTTACAAGAAGAAATATGAAAAATGTTCTAAGTCACATGTTCTCTCATCTCCTTTCCCTTCACCCCTATTCATTCTCTCATTCTATATTTAGTATTTATCCCATTGTCTCATTACTTTCATATTCCACTTACCATTTTCCACACTTATCCATTTTCCTTTATTCATTTCCACGTTCACATTCATTTCCATTTTCCTTTATTTTACCATTTCTTTTTATTTTTCTTTCCATATTTCTTTATCCCATTTTTCCTTTCTTTCCTTTTCCCTTTTACCTTTCCCAAATTTCACGAAATTCCTTTATTTCCCATATTATTTTTTTTCATTTTTCATATTTTTCATATTTCTTTTCCATATTTCACGTGACCCATTATATACTTTCCAGACTTAGTTTTATTTACTATGGATTACCACAGATTCACGGGTTGGTGATATTTCTTAAGAGTATGTACTATCTCCGCTACCCTCACAATGCACTTTGACTTCCACCACCTTCATAATGCACCCAAATCCTTTTACTACTCTCTACTATGTAACTTCTCCAACACTTACCCAAATATATGAGTTACTGCGGGTTCACGAGTTCATGGGTTGGTGATGTTTATTTCATGTTATATGAGTCCGTCCAACCGATTCTCAAGACTTAGAATATTTTACAACTTATTTTTACTACTATTTACCTCTCCTTTCTACTTCAACTACACTTAGAATTTTTCACACTCATTTCTTACTATGTATTACCACAGGTGACTTCCTCACCTACCTCTGCATTCACGTAAACCCACAAACATATTATTTTAATAACATTTTTCCTATCCTAAGTTCTATGAGGAACATCTAGAAGTGACACATGGAACTTTATTAACCAATGAGATACATCCACATGGAAGTTAATGGATGGTGCCACATGACAACTAATTAATGAAGACACATGGCAAGATACAAAAAGTGGCATATGGTATGATTTTATTGGATGAAAAATGACAGATTCTTATGGGAAGATTGTTGGCCTACCGAGTGATGACAACTGGAAATATTTGGTTGGGTGACTCATCATTGCTGATCGGTCATATTGGTGGTTGACTGGGCATACAAAATTATTATTATATTCAACAATTTTCCAAGGGTCGAAATCGTCCAAGCTCCCTAGTTCCTTCTCTTCTTGTGTTTCTTGCTAAGTATATCAAAAAATTAGTTTTATATATCTTAAATAATATAATATCCTGTTGAGCACTCAACACACCCTAAAAAGTCTATGTCCATTTTTTACTTTTTGGGTACCACTTGATCCTTTGCACTGTCTGTTTTGCCTTAAGTATGAAACTGATGCATGTGCTTATCTTTTATGTTTCATGTTTGAATTTTTTAAAGTTTGCTTGAACATACAACAAAGAATCATCTTAACCATTAAAGGGTACTTAACAACTACGTGAGGAATCGGCAAACTAAAGATATCCCCAACGTGCTTAGGGAATTCGGCATCGGTAAAGGTCAAAGGTGACGAAAATCGCTAGAGGAGTTCAAAATAGTCGAGCGTCGATGGACGAAAGATTTTCTTTTTACGATTGAACTTTAGCAGGGGTGTTGCTGAAGAACGATCCATTCGGCTTCGGTAGGAAAATGAAAAGTAAGCATTACGCGATGGGAGGAGTGGTATCATCGATCCCCGACCTTCATGCCATAAAGACACGACATGATGAGATGTTTTAACCCTAGGTTCATTAGGTAAGACACATTTAAAGTGTTAGTAAAATTGTGGATCATGCATTAGTTGCTAATCTGTGTGTGAATCAAAAGAAACCGTTTAAGCTTGCCGATACAATGCATCTGGCTCCGTGCCTTCAACATCAACCAGTTAGAATTTAATTGCGGAGAACTGACAACATTTTATTTTTAATTTCATTTATTACTCGTATTAACTGATTGATACCACAGATAGAGTCTCTCCAGTTATATTGTTTCGAAGTCATTGTGTATGATCCTATTCTACACAACAAATATTTCAGAACAAACAGAGGAGCAGGGCTAACAATCCAGAGAAGTCATCCAAAGTTCAATGAGTATTAAACAACCATCTTAGCAAGCATTACAAGTATGTATCCACTTGTGGTGTTTTACGCTTCATTTTTTATGTTCACAACCCAACACTGCTCTGTACACGTGTTTAAAGGATGTTTTAATTGCAGGAATAATTCCTTTGAGGAAACCCTCCACCAGGAAGTCCCCAAGAGCGTCGAAGTCACAAGAACCAGAAGTAGAAGAGGGTTCCTCCCCAATAGTTCTAATCCCCTTAGAAAACTTATACATATATATAGCGACGAAGAAAGCCCATAACCATATCACGACTCCCCGGTGCGTGTCCAAGAGAAAAAATGTCCCAAGAAAGTTTCCTCCTCTAAGCCCAAAGTTCAAGACAAGGAGGTCTCGTAAAATGAAATAGAAATTGAAAGTGGCCTCGACACAAAAGAACCCAATGAATCAAAAATCGAAGTAGGTCTGAATGACGAGCCTGAACCAGAGGAGACAAAGAAAGGATCTCGGCAAAAGGAAATCAACAGTTCTGTGACCAACGATAAAGTAAGTAACGAGTCTATACCCGACACCTCCATTTTTCCCAATACTCAAATCCCCGATGAGCAACAAGTAGAAGTCAGACCCACAAGGCACAACGAGGAAGTTCGAGAGTCCAATCTTGAACAAATATACACCACCGGTAGTTTGGGAAACAAACTAACATGGGATGATCAACAGATACCAGAGCTAGTAGACGAGGTAGCATATATATATGCGATCTCCTATGATCAAAAGAGAAAGGCCATTGTTCAAAGGACTGTGAAGAAAAGAAGGATCTTGTTGGATCACTCCATCTTAGTTACTACATAGGAGAACTTGATCAACACAGTAGATGCCCAGACGTTTGAACTAATCGGCGTAGGAAAGGACCTCTCATATGCCACCTTGGATAGAGCCAGGAGAGATGAAAAGGAACTATTCTTCACCCTAAAGGAGCTCGAGCACTTGCGCCATCTCGCCGAATACTATAAAGGTTCCATGCAGACTGTTGTGTATCTGAGAGGTGAGTTCGTAGGAGTTTACAATGAGTTCAATAAAGAAAGACACATGTTAACCGAGAACATAGCTAAGTTCCAAGAGGACACTCTCATGACACTCATGACATGCAAGGAGATCGAGCGATGGTATGAAAGGGAGCAACAAGCGGTAGAAAGACTCGAGTACATTGAGGCAGTCCAACAAGGTCGAGATAAGGAAAAACATGGCATTCAGATGGTAGGCAAAAGTAGTCTTAATCGCATGAAGCAATCAACCGATTACTGGGCTAAGATTTCTCGAGACCCATATCGAGAGATCCAAGAACAATGGACCAGGTGCAAGAATCACTGGGATAAAATTAACAAAATAATGAAGGATGTCGGGCTCCTCGAGTTTGACACCCCTGATAATTTCATCAACCTGAGCGACGTAGTCAAGATGCGTGTTGAACAAGATTCACTATGGACCGAAGAGTCCACAAAGATAGTCGATGCGAGGCCAAGGAAAGTGCAACAATTCAAAAAACATCCAATCAGAGCCTGAACCATGCTACAACAGTTGAACTCCAATTTAGTAAAGTATTGGGTGCATGCAGTAGACATCAAGGCAATATATGCGGCCCCGATGGAAAATCAAATATTTCCATGGGCCCAAACTTGTGAAGAACTATTGGTCAGCTGGATTGAATGCAAGAGAAGTCACCCTTTCCAAGAAGTATCTAGGGACAATTGTTAAAGAAGCTGTTAGAAGATAACGCCACATGGCGATTTTTGTTTTGCTTAAACTGCACTTAGCCGTTAGTTTCAGTTAAAACTTTATATTATAAATAAAGACACCGGCCCATTAATAAAGGGTTGATGGTTATTGTAAGAACTCTTTCTTTTTGGTTGTTAAGAATTATTTTGAAGCTGCTAGGAATTGAGAAGTCCTTCTAGACCAAAGACAAACTATTTTCATAAGATGCATGTGATTGGGCTCGGAGAAGAATTACTTCCTATCCTGTTTCATGAATGATGCAGTAATGAGTAAGAGCATTTGATTATGTTGTCAAGTTATCTGATGCAATGTCTTGATGTTCTTTCCTTTAATGATGAAGATAAATCGTTGTGTTATTATGTGATGAAGGGTTATGGTAGATGAATTATTTTGCTTGCCATTATCTTATTACATATGTGCTTTCTTTCTGATAATTATTTTCTCAGATAGTAATTGGGTGCTTGCATGGTTAATGTATTAGTACTAGGCCTGTTGCATATAATCATTGTCTGCATGTTTGAGCAGCGGGTTGTCCCAAGCTCAACCTCTTCCCCAGTAGTTAAAACTAAGTCTTGTTTTTGGTCAAGTTGGTTTATACTGACTTGCACTTCTCCTACCAGTCCTACCCAAGAGAAAATACATAAGCGAATAGTCCTAACTGGATGAAGAGCCTTCAAAAGAAAACACAAAGCCCACCAATAAAATTGGTCAGATCGCCAGATCTAGAGAACCATTCCATCTTCAAATGTTGCAGAGTATAATTGGGACTCAGTGGAGGGTTTGGTTCCTACTGTTGAGTCAAGGGATAAAATACCCGTCAAAAAAATTGGTGCTAGAAGGAGGGCATGAGAATGAATGACTAAGTATATATTTTACATAGCATTTCCAACAGCCTACAGATTCGTAATGACCCACATGCATGGCTAGTCATTCAACAGACAACCCACATACGATTAGTACTCCCGAAGTGGGTAACTCACCCCAACCCGAGGAAGAACCTTTTCACCCTGAAATACCTTACGCCCTTCCTCACGAGGAAGTGAATCAATTCAGGAGAATAACTAGAGCCTGCGCCCAATAGATCGGTGCATTGTTCTTAGCTCCCATCCTCCCTCGAAGAAAACAACAAAGCAGACCAATTGTTATCACTCCCGACGAGGTTTTCATACACTCTGTAGAAGACTTAATAGATTTTGCGATTACCAAAATCCAAGAACCTCTTGATCTGATACCCGAAACACCAGTCAATGACATCTCTGAGCCAAATGACTTTTCAGAAGAAGAAGAGTTCGACTCAGATTCTGAAGATATGGAAGATAATAATAACCATGAGGAATATAGGGAAAACACACTCCATAAAAACCAACCTTGGTTGGCCAAAGATGTCATGCTCGTCCCTGGACGAGTACATAATCTTCCCCGACACATGGAGAAACTGCTTCCCAAGAATGACCTCGAGACTTCAGTTTTACCTGAAGATCACATCAAGAAGTCCATACTCGCGATTAGACTCATGAATGTTCAACGTGAAGACATAGTTTGTAGACTTTTCCCCAACACATTTGAAAATTCCCCAGTAGGATCTATAACCAGCTGGACTAAGTTCCATAAAGACTTTCTAGATAAATTTGCAGAGGAAACTACTACTGGAGCCCTGATGGTTGAGTGGTTCGCAGCCATCATGAGTCTGAAAGAGAGGGTCAAAGATTTCAATTAGAGATTCATGACCATCTTAAACAAATTCCAGCTCACGACAAAACCAACTCAAGAGTTACAAATCGAGGTTTATGCCAACGTGCTCCCAACTTCTATTTCTATGTTTGTAAAAAGAGCCACTAAGAAAACCCTGGCGAAAATTTTTAAAGAGGCCAAAACGATAGAATTCTAGATGAAAGTATGTAAAGAAGGCCAAGCCTCTCTAGTAAAGAAAGAAACCCAACACCCTCCCAGGAGAGGACTTCTTCTGACTAGATCGTTGGGAAAATCGGTTGAACAAACTCCTGGCAAAGGTAATGGAGATATAGAAGATCTACAACGCATGGTTAAGAAATTATCAAATGAAATCATAGACATGAAAAGAAATCTAGAAGAGGGAAACCAAGTCCAAAGGCCCTATAAGCCTTTCTTTAAAAGAAACCCGCCTTTCAAAGAAATTGAACCTCCCCTCGCTAACTTAAATATTGATCTAGGGAATGTTGCATTTGATTCTTTCTGTAATTATCATCAGGAAAACCACTCCAAAAGAGACTGCCCTCAATGGGTACACGCCATGAATTTGATGGCCAATCGGTTTCTAGACAAAGTCTCCCTGACCGAACAACCAAGCAGTTTGGCCATGAATATTGATGATCAGGAAGAAGTTGACCCACCATGAGATATAACCATGTTGATATGGGATCCTGAATTGATCATTCCTTCCGATGATTTGTTTGAGTCTCTGAAACAACCTGTGGAAGTTTTAGTGATACAGACACGCAGTAAGGGCCCGCCTGACTCGAAAGATATCGACGCCACCCGAGCCTCACAAAGTAGGTTAAATACCGACCACCCGAAAACATCTTTCTCTCTTGGTAAAAAGCCTATAAGAATTCATACCTAGGAATCGCCCAAACTAGATTACAACGTCGTCGAATATTTGAAGAAGCCGAAGGCCAATATTTCAGTTATGGATATATGCAGGATCCCTAAGCAGAAAGACTTTCTGTTACAAGCCTTGAAATTTGCAGAAAACTTGACGACAAGCAATGGCCCAGGAAGAAGTTTGAATCACAAAGATCCAGTGGGAAAACCAACTGTGAATACATGTTTGGGAGATAGAAAGGAAAAACATTTTGTCCCCCCGTTCCTCCTCACGTTTGAAATCTTCAATAGAAACCTTCACAACTGTTTGGTAGATTCTGGAGCATCCTCCAACTTCATGCCCTTGTCTGTTTGAAAGAAATTGAATGTCATTCCTCTCAAGAGTGATAAACATGTCATACAACTATACAGGACCCAGGTTAAGGTCATAGGAGAAATCAAAAACGTGATGATCAGAATATCGACACACCCCACATTTGTGCAAGTGGTCGACATTATTGTAGTAGACATCCCAGAGGCATATGGGCTATTACTGAGTCAAGATTGGTTTCAAAATCTAAACGGATACTTCAGTACAGACTGGGCACACCTTTGGCTACCACTGAAGGGATACAAGAACATGATCAGAATCGACAGGGAGAGATATCTAAAACATACAGTCACTGATTTAGAAACCCCTAACGAGCCCTCATCCACAAATTTCCCCATACTAGGAAATTATTCTTGCGAATCCTACTTCGAAAACTTCACCCCCCTCTTATCCGATGTTCCTCTTACCCAATACTCCGAATTGATTTTTCAAGAGAAATCGTCGATACCGATAGGAGACACCCTCTTCTGCCAAAACTCGACACTAGAGCTTGTGAAATAAGAGGTTGGGGAGAAAGGAACTAATAAGGGAAACGGAAATAGCGATTCTCATTCACAATTTGGACCCTGTATTTTGATGGATCTAAATCTCAAGAAGGGTCTAGAGCAGGGTGCATCCTCATCGATCCTATGGGTAAATGCCATTTCTTGTCCTATAGGCTAGAATTCGAATGTACCAACAACACTATCGAATATGAATCTCTGGTACAAGGGTTAAGGAAATCCATAGATTTGGATATCAAAGAATTGAAAGTTTTGGGAGACTCTAAAATTATTTTTAGACAAGTAAGAAATACTATACATTGCAATTCTCCTCATCTGAAGAACTATCAATAGGATGTGCATAGGTTAATAGAGCACTTTGAGGCTTTTAATATCACTGCGATCCCCAAAAAAAAAAATATTCTTGCTGACTCCTTGGCCACAGACACTTCCAGGCTGTCGCCTTTAGAAGATTATCAATCCTCTCAATTCACTATGGAGCTGCTCTACAAACCGTCGGTACCTAATAACATTTCCAATTGGAAAGTCTTTGAAGGAGATGAACAAATCATAAACTTCTTAACTAACCAAGACAATTTCAAAGATCTCGCTATTGATGATGAATAATTCCAAGAGATATCCACAGAAACCGTTTCTCGGACAAGACAACCTATGGATAAATCAAAGGGTCACATGATCCCGAAAGGGATAGCTAATCTAGAAAATATGTTTGATCTGAAAGAGTGATTTAAGGGACCCAAAAATGAAAAGACTGGTAGCTCTTGTCCCCTTCATGAAACTATAAATCTTGGGACCCCAGAGAGTCCAAAGAATGTCAATCTAGGCAAGACTATATCTAAGGAAGAGAGGAAAGCTTACCTCGAATTATTCAGACAATACCAGGATGTCTTCGCATGGTCCTATAGGGATTTGAAAACGTCTGATACCCGCATCATTCAACACACCATCCCTTTAAAACCGGAAGTGAAACCTTTCCAACAAAATATACGAAAATATCACCCATCCGTAGAACCTCTCATGTATTAGGAAGTAAAGAATCTTTTATATGCCAAGATCATTTTTCAGGTTAGGCATTCCTCTTGGGTAGCGAACCTTGTTCCGGTGAGGAAAAAGTCAAGAGAGATCTGCCTATGCGTAGATTTTAGGAACCTCAACAGAGCTTCAGAAAAAGAAAATTACCCAGTCTCGTTGATGGAAAAAGTCCTACAGACCGTGTCTGGATCGGAGATATTATCTCTACTAGACAGTTTCTCAAGTTAAAACCAAGTCCTTGTCTCACAGGAAGATCGTTTAAAAACCACTTTTCGAACCAAATGGGGAACCTTCACTTATAAGCGCATGCCTTTTGGGTTAATTAACGTAGGAGCAACCTTCCAAAGAGACATGGACATAGCTTTCCGGGGACTAATCAATAAATGTGTGGTAGTTTGTCTAGATGACATTACAGTGTATTCAAAGAATAGAGAAGAACACATCCAACACTTAACTCAAATTTCTGAGAGGTGTAGGAAATACAGTATATCCTTAAAACCTAAGAAGACTATCTTCAGTGTCAAGGAAGGTAAGTTGTTAGGACACATTATATCTCGAGCAAGGATTTGCATAGACCCGAAAATGGTTAAAGCCATAGCTCAACTTCCATTACCCCATAACAAGAAAGCTATGCAGTCCTTTTTCGGGAAAATCAATTTTGTGAGGAAGTTCACTCCCGACTTCAAAGAAATCATCAAACCCTTACAAAAGATGATTCACAAAGATACCAAATTTAAGTGGAATGATGAGCAAAAAGACGCCTTCAACATTATCAAGGCTGTCATTTCCCGGGCCTCGGTGTTGCGAAGTCATGATTTCAATAGAGATTTTTCCCTTTATACTTTCGCCTCCGATCAATCGATAACTGCAGTATTGACTCAAAAGGATGATGACAACAACGAAGCCCCGATGTCATTTATGAGTACTAATATTCAAGGAGTTGAGCTCAATTATCCTGCTGCAGACAAATAGGCCTACGCGGTTTATAAGGCAGTAAAGCATTTCAGGTCTTACATCCTCAATAATCACACTAAAGTAATTGTGTCGCACCCTGCAGTCCAATCCTTGTTTACCCAACAAGAGATGGGGGAAAGAAGAGGGAAATGGATGGTGGTAGTCCAGGAATTTGATCTGGATATAAAACATACCAAACTAGTAAAAGGACAAGGGTTGTGCAAGCTTGCAGTCGAAGCCCATGATCAAGTAAATGAAGATCTTGGATGGGAGAATGAAATGGCACTGTGGGGTGGTGAAGTAGCATACATCTCCCTAGGACAAGACTCCTGGTATAAAGATTTAACTTATCTTCTACATCACAGGACTTGTCCCGAAAACCTCAACCCTAGAGAAAGGAGAGCCCTGAGATTAAAATATGCACAATATTGTCTTATAAATTCGGTGCTCTTCTGGATCAATTACAATGGGGTGCTATTAAGATATCTCAAAAGAGAAGACGCAGATAAAGTTCTGTAATAACTTCATGATGTCCCCGTCGAGGGACATTTTGCAGGAAACACTACCGCTCATAAGATTCTGAGAGCTGACTATTATTGGCCCACCTTGTTCAAAGACGCTCATACTTACACTAGAAACTGTAAGACTTGTCAAATAAGAGTTGGAAAGGAGAAAAGAGCGGCGGTCCCACTCCAACCCATTGTTGTCTCTCGGCCTTTCGAGCAGTGGGGGCTGTATATCATAGGAGAAATCACACCTAGCTCCTCGAAGCTGCACAAGTACATTCTTATTGCCACTGACTATTTCACGAAATGGGCAGAGGCCATTCCTCTGACTCATGTAAACGAGAAGGTAGTGATCCAATTCATAGAACAACAACTAATCACGAGGTTCAGTGTCCCTTATGTTCTGGTCTTTGATAACGCAACTTACTTTTCTTCCACCCTGTTGACAGAGTTTGCGCTGGACAAAGGAATCATAATCAAGTACTCTACAAATTACTATCCCCAGGGAAATGGTGTGGTTGAATCGACTAATAAAAACCTGATAAGGATATTAAAGAAGATAGTTAGGGATAACCAAAGAAATTTACATAATCTACTCTATAATGCTCTATGGGCCGATAGGGTCACACCCAAGGAAGCTATAGGAAATTCCGCATACTTTTTGGTCTACGGGTAATAAGCCATCCTCCCAAATGGACTCTATCTTCCATCTCTTTAACTGGACCAAGATTCCAACGAAGAACCCTCATCGGCCATGCAACAAAGGATTAACACTCTACTCATGCTGGAAGAAGAGAGAGAAAAGGATAAGTCAAAATTCCTATCTCACCAACAGATAGTGAAAAGATGGTTCGATAAGAATAAGGCTAAATAAAGGAATTTTGAAGTAGGAGACTTAGTCTTGAAGTGGGGCAGAGAAAATGAACCAAAAGGGAAACATTCTAAGTTTAAGAGTCTATGGCTTGGACCTTTCCAGGTAGTTGAGAAAATCGGGGCATGCACTTATCCTCAATGATAAGTCATAATCTCTTCTGATATGCGCCTCTTTTCCTCAATGACAAGTCATAATCTTCATAATAATGAATTAGGTCGCTGACCTTTCCTTTATAGCTTTCCAAAACCCTAAATCATGCTGAAACCCTAATTCACTGTTGACTTCCAAAACCCTAATTCATTGTTGACTTCTATTTTTAACTCATAATGACTTAAAAGCCCTTTTAACCCTTTTAAGCTCAATGTCACTTTTCAAATATAACACCTATGACTGGAGTGACCTCTAGTAACCCTGTTTACCCCTCTTTGGTCCTGACTATAGTCTAACAGGGTTGTTTAGAACATTAAGCCTCCTCTTTGGAGCTCCTATTTGGAAGGGACATTACAGTCCTCCCTTCCTAAAATTGCTTGTCCTCAAGCAATACCAGTCCAGGGTGCTGCAACAACTGCTCACTCTCCCAAGTAGCATCCTCTACTAGAATCCCTCTCCATCTGATCAAACACTCTCTGATGATCCTGTTCCTCAATTTCCACTCCCGAAACTCCAAAACCTCCTCTGGAACTAACTCCAACTGTCCCTCCTCATCTAATGGGGGAAGCTCCTCTGATATGCTAATGAATTGTCCCACTACCTTTTTGAGGCAAGACACGTGGAACATGTTATGAATCTTGCTCCCCTCTGGAATCTCTAGATCATAGGCAACCTCGCCTACTCGACGCATGATCCTGTAAGGACCATTAAATCTAGGCTTGAGCTTCTCGACCCCACTCTTCTTCAGATATGACTGTCTGTAGGGTTGGAGTCTCAAGAAAACCAAATCTCCAACCTCAAAGTTGTTCTCTATCCCGTGTTTGTCCACACTTATCTTCTGTCAGTTTTGCGCCGTCTGCAGGTTCTCTTTCAACAACTTGAGAATCTATTGACTCTCTATGATCCAATCCTTGGCCTTGGGATCTTTTCTCTCCTCAAAGACCAAGTCTACCAAATTGGGAGCATCATATCCATACAATGCTCGGAAGGGTGTCATACCAATGGACATGTGGAAGGTGGTGTTGTAGCAATGTTCTCCTAAATGTAACCACTTTACCCACATTCTCTGTTGTCCTCCTACATAGTTCCTAAAATACCCTTCAACCCACTTGTTGACAATCTCGGTCTGCCCATATGTCTGAGGGTGATAGCTGGTGCTAGGTGTCAACTCTGTCCCCACCAACCGAAACAATTCTCTCCAAAATGTCCCTATGAACCGACTGTCCCTGTCACTGATGATGTTCTTCGACAATCCATGAAGTCTGAAGACCTCCCTGAAGAAAATCTTGGCTAACTGAACTGCACTGCACTCCTTCGGTATGGTGTAGAAGTGAACAAACTTGGTCAATCTGTCGACCACTACATAGATACAGTCCTTACCCTGGACCTTGGGTAGACCTATGATGAAGTCCATAGATATACTCTCCCATTTTTTCTCTGGAATGGGGAGTGGCTGAAGTAGCCCTGCTAGAAGAGCATGCTATGACTTGTTTTGTTGGCAAGTCACACACTCACTGATGTGTCTCATAACATCTTGTTTGAGTCCCTTCCATGAGAACCTCTCTCTGATCTGTCTGTAGGTTTTGAAAAATATTTGATGGCCTGCTAGAGGTGAATCATGAACTGCGGTGAGGATCTTCTTCTTAAGCCCTGAATCTAGCACCAAGTAGACTCTATCCTTGTAAAATATGACATCGTCAATGACCCTATATCGGCCATCCTGTATCTTCCCATCCATCACCTCACAAGCAAACTTGTTCTTGGAATATTCCACTAACAAGTGGGATTTCCAATCTACTGAAATATCCATCAAAGAACATGCCGCAGGTCTCCTCGATAGTGCATCAACCACAATGTTCTTCTTCTCCTTGACATACTCTATGTCAAATTCGAATGCCTGTACCTTCGTCGCCCATTTCTGTTGGCGCTCATTGAGGTCCTTCTACTCAAGGAAATACTTCAAACTGTTGTGATCGGTCTTGACCACGAATTTGCTGCCCACCAAATATTGTCTGAACTTGGTCAAGGCATGCATGATTGCCAACATTTCATTGTCATAAATGGAGTACAACCTCTCAGGTTGACTAAGCTTTCAGCTCTCAAATACAATGGGGTGTCCTCCCTGCATCAAAATTGCACCGATCCCTTCGCCAGATGCATCACACTCTAGTACAAATAGTAAGGTGAAGTATGGTAGTGCCAACACTGGACAAGTGCCCATGACTTCCTTGATGTGATCAAAGGCTTCCTATGATTTATCGGTCCATATGAAGGCCCCATGCTTGGTAAGATCTGTCATCGGTGCTCCAAGCTGAGAAAAACCCCACCCGAACCGCCTGTAATAGCTGCACAACCCGAAGAAGATCCTCAATTCTGTCACATTCTTGGGCATCGGCCAATCCAAAATGGACCTGACCTTCTCTTGGTGCACCTGTACCCCCTATGCACTGAGGATGTGGCCTAAGTAAAGAAACTCTATCATACCAAACTCACACTTGGACTCTTTGGCATATAATGATTATGCCTCCATGATGCTCAATACCTCATCCATGTGCTTCATATGCTCTTTCCATGACCATTTATAGATCAAGATGTCGTCAAAGAAAACCAAGACTGATTTCCTTAACTGATCCTTGAATATATGGTTCATGCAAGAATGGAATGTAGCGAGTGCATTGGTTAGCCCAAATGGCATAACCAAGAACTCAAAGTGTCCAAAATGACATCGAAATGTCGTCTTCTCTATGTCCTGCTCTCAGATGCTAATCTGATTTTATCCAGAGCGTAGATCAATTTTTGAGAAGAAAACTGCCCCATGCAGTTCATCCATCAACTTGTCAATGCATGGGATAGGGTACCGGTTCTTGATGGTTTTCTTGTTCAAGGCTTGGTAATCAATGCACATCCTCATGGTGCCATTCTTCTTCAAAACTAATACAATTGAAGAAGCAAATGGGTTGTTGCTCGGTTTGATGTGTCCCATCGCCAACAATTCCTTGATTGCCTTCTCTATCTCATCCTTGAACCTCCTAGGATGATAGGGGGGGTGATCATAGGTTTGGCCCCCTCCTCCAACTCAATGGTGTGCTCAAACCCCTTGTCAGGTGGTCTCCCTGGTGGAATTGCCTCAAAGACCTGTTGATGTCATCCCAATAAATTATTGATATCTATATGGTATTGTTGTCGACCTTCTGAATCTTTCTAAGTAGTGATCAAGCATTCTATGGCATATGCTACCTCCCCATGTCTAAATATACTCTCCATCCTTTTGGTTGAAACTATCATGGGTGCTCCTGCCGACATACCTCTTAGAACAACCTTCTTCCCATCCTGATCTCTGAATCCCATTTCCAAGGTTTGGTAGTTGGTAATGATTTTTCCCAAGATAATCATCCACTGAAATCCTAACACCACATCTGTGTCTGATAGGTGAACCACATAAAATGTGTCTCTCACTGTGTAGTTTCCTAACTTCATCTCTAAGTTTGGAGCTCTATCTAGACACTCCACTGTGTGGCCATCTACTACCACAACATCAAACCCCTCAAACTCCTCTGTCTAAAGTGTCCATCTCGATACTAGTGAAGCGTCGATGAAGTTGTGGGTGGCCCCACCATCTATCAGGGCGATTTCCCATTGCCCCTGAATAATCCCTCTGATACAGAGGGTATCATACCTGGGAACACCAGAAAGGGTCGCTATGACACCTCCCTTTCCTTGTTTCCTCATGTTATCCTGTTTTGGCAGTTGTGGGACTACTGGAGGATGGGCTCCTATTGGTGTCGGTGGTCTACGAGGAGGTTGCTCCTCTACTGGTGCTGACTCCTCCTCTGAATTGGTGGATCCACTGTCCTACTCCTCCTCCTCATTGTCCACGTTGTTTGCTGCTACCTCAATATAATGAATCTCTCCCTTGCCCATGCACCTGTGGCCTGGGACCCAGGGATCTTTGCAGCTGAAGCAAAGCTTCTTCCTCATAATCTCTCGCCTAGTCTCATCATCCAACTTCTCCTTTCCCTTCCATTCTCTCTAGAATGGCTTCCTGTCTCGATCCCTTTGGGGAACAAATGGTTTGGAGAAATTTTTTGTCGTTGGCACTGAGTCTGCCAGATATCGAGTGTGAAGGATGACATCCTGCAAAGTGGGAGGCATGTATGCCTTCACCCATCCTATCAAAGGCTCTGTGAGTCCTTCTGTGAATAACATGATCATCCTAGGCTCTGATATATCTGTCACTGCCATGGCTACCCGTTGAAACTCTGTGATGAATGCCTCTGTTGTGCCAATTTGTCTCAACTGGGCTAGATCCCTGAAGTGTATCTCGGGATCCTTCCTATCAAACATGTCCATGAGCCTATCTGTAAACTGCCTATAGGAGGTGATGCGACTGTGACCCAATGTCACTAGTCCATGATACCACCACTCGTGTGCCTCACCCTCCAAGTGTAAGGTCACGAAAATAATGGCCTCTATCTTGGTCATTTGGATGAGCTTGTAATACATGTCTAGCTTCTGTACCCAAGCTTTGGCAGTGTATTTGGATGATCCGTCAAAAGAAGGGATGGTGATTTTCCCAACTTTTCGGATGAAATCAAGGTTATGCCCTTGCTACTGTTGTGGTCCTCCCCTCTGCGGCTCTCTGGGGATGTTCCTGAGTCTGAGTCCACAGTACTCAACTAAGGTCATGTTCTAATGGAAGTCACGATCTAATGATGCGTACTCCCTCCTATACTCTGCAATGTCATTGTCATGAGTGGGTGGCCTCTGTGCTATCGGTGGCGGAGCTGCTAACCAGGGTCCCCTCTGGAAACTGGGAAAAAAGGGTCTGGGAATCCTACTCGTAGAGGTGTATGTGTGAGAGGGTGACTAGGGTCTACTTCTTGCTCCCAAGTTCCCCTATGCTGCATGCGAGACTTGTGTATCTGGGGTGCCCACTCTATCCAATCTATCAACCACCTGTGTTAAGCACTGAGACATGGTCCGTTGACTAGCTAACATATCGTTGATAACCTGCATGAAAGATGCCACTGGATCTACGGGGGCCTTGCCACTACCCTCTGGTCGCTCATATCTGTCTCCTAGCAGCCTCTCTGCATCTCTCTTAGCCTCATGCTCTTCCCTTCTCTTTTCTTCTTTGTGTGCCTATTCCTCTTCCTCTGAGCTAGGAGGAAAAGGGGGAAAATTGGGTCTATGCCTTCTTTCCTGATGCCTGTTGTAAGTGACATATTCATCACCTACGTGTTCACAACCCTCTAGGTCTTCTGATGCACTCATTGTCTTTAGTCACAGGCCAGCAGGACTAAAGCTCTGATACCACTGTAATGTTCCTGACTTGGCTAGTCTAGGAAACACTGCCAATGTGTGTGTAGGATCAAAGGTTTACAACATATAAATGATCATACAAATAACAAACGTGACAAAGGACTGCAAATTTTATATTATGATATCTCTGTGGATTACAAAATGGTCGAATGCATCTGAATAAACTGACAATACTTGACTAGATCAACAGAAAAAAGATCTTAGCTGGAATACAAATAAGCAATTGCGGCTGAATAAAATAACAACACTCATCTAGATCAAAAGACAAAAAATATCTTAGCCGGAATATAAATAAGAAACTATAAGATAATACCTGGAATATGGGAGCACTGCGGAATCAATGAAGAATGATGGAAGACCCGGATGATCTTCCCAGTGACTAGGGTGTGTCTTTCAACACCGAAATCAACCAACTGGTGTCTTCCTCCTGGAATACACTGAACCATCTCTCCTGAGATGCACCTCTTCTCCTCAATGACAAGTCATAATATGCATAATAATGAATTAGGTCGCCGACCCTTCCTTTATAGCTTTCCAAAACCCTAAATCATGCTAAAACCCTAATTCAATGTTGACTTCCAAAACCCTAAATCACTGTTGAAACCCTATTTCACTGTTGACTTCCAAAACCCTAAATCACTGTTGAAACCCTAATTCACTGTTGACTTCTATTTTTAGCTCATAATGACTTAAAAGCGCTTTTAACCCTTTTTAGCTCAACGTCACTTTCTAAATATAACACCTATGACTGGAGTGACCTCTAGTAACCATGTTTACCCCTCTTTGGCCCTGGCTATAGTCTAACGGGGAGATTTAGACCATTAAGCCTCCTCTCTGGAGCTCCTATTTGGAAAGGGACATTACATAAAAACTATGGGGTTTCCTTTGGATGATATTGCTATTTCTATTTATGCTTAGATATAGCTTGGAGATGAGGATGATTCCTTCGTATAGAATAATGGAAGCATTGGAATCCATGCCAGTGTTAAAACGAAATTGGCTTTACTATAACTGTTAGGTGTCCAGAAAGACATTTTTTGGAGAAATATGTTACTTCCAATGCTGAAAGAGATATTTACCATGGTGGGAAAGCTGGAAATTTGATCATTGATTCACAAATATTGTGAGAGATCACCAACACCTTCAATATGAATTTTTCTTGGTTCTTTTCTTCAACCAGAGAACTTGAAGAAAATAAACCCAATTATTCACTCATATCGATGAAGAATATTGTCAATTCGTCATTCTTAAAATATCTAGTGAATTTATTGATGGTGTTCAATGAGTAATCTGGTGGTTCTCTACAATGACTGCATCCTTCGTATGATGTGATGACTAATTATCCTTACCAATATATGCATTTTGGATAGAAAGCAGGGTTCTTGATCCATACTAGTAACATTTTGTCATCTTTGTACACAATTTTCTTTGTGTTGTATGGAGAGTCAAATTTGAATTTGTCATTGCAAGGCTCAAACCGACTCAAATCCGAGTCAAGTATTCCACATGATTGTTTGTGTTCTTAGGCTGATCTTAGTGTCTCGTGGGTTTGTAAAAGTTCATGTCCACTAGCCCTTTATCCCTTCCAGGCCCACAGGTCTCCTTGGATGATTATATGTGTGGATAAATGGATGAACCCATATTACTATTTCAATAATATAGTGTAGATTTTCTATCTTTGTGAATTTTGAAAATTGGTTGAGCACTTTTAACAATGTTTATTCTTCTGGTGAAAAATAGGCCGAGTGGGTTGTTGATTGCCTTGATTAAGGGATTATTGATGTAACTTGAAGTATCATATTAATATCATTATCCGTTTTCTCTAAATAAACTGACCTTTATTCACAATATTATTCTTTTTCAAAAAGGAAAGATTTTAATGTTACAATAGGAAAATTACTATATCTACAAAAAAATATAGTGAAGATTATAATGCCTTTATGCTCTAAAAGTTCATTGAAGTTTGTCTTGTCTCTTTGGCCATCATAACTGTAGAAAAATGGTTCAAATGCTCTTGCCACACACCGAACAAAAAATTGGAGGAAAAAGCCCCTTATAGTCTGCAACATAAAACTTTAGATACAACATTTTTAAATTGCCACTGACTTGTCTCTTTGGCCATCATAACTATAGAAAAATGGTTCAAATGCTCTTTCCACACACCAAACATAAAATTGGAAGAAAAATCCCCTTATAGTCTGCAACATAAAACTTTAGATAAAACATTTTTAAATTGGCACTGGGCATTCTGAGATTCCTTATGTTGGGCAAAAAGATGACAACAAACACTATAGATCTTATTGAATGAGATTCAGGCATTGAAAGAGAGTTAGATTAAATTTCTTATTTGATATTACTTGGTTTGTTACTCTTTGTTGTATCTCTTGTCTAACAAATATTGGCCTTGCATAGTATTCATTAAGAATAATTTTCATATTTCCATTCATCACTTGCTCCATTGCCTTGAGGGTGTTTGAGGTTGCATGGTTGTTTTTCTTCATTGCTTGAAATGCATCCTTGATTGCTACCATCAACCTTGACTTGTTCCATTTCTCCTCTACCATTGCCTCTTCCAATAGCCAAACTCCATGAGCTAACACTTCTAATTCCTCTAATATATCTTCACACACACATTCCATCCATTGATCCTTATCTAGCATTCTCACCCTATGACCTACTAGCACTTTGTATACTTTTCATCTTCATTATGAAAACAAAGTATTCCTCCTCTATGCAAAGTTACTAGGGTCTTGGATAATCTTTCCCTTGTCTCCTCCTAAAGCTCTCCCTAGCTCCACAATCCTTTTGAATCACATGTTCCCTTGTTGGGAAATGTTATCTAGGTCCCATGTGATTCCTCGAGTTCTATTCTCTTCCATCACTGGGGACTTGGCAACTTGCCCTTGTTACTACTTCCTTGGCCATCTCCTATGAGGTTGTGGGCATCCCTCTTGAGAAGAACTGATGTTCTCGATTCTTCACCTCTTTAACTTCTCATTTCCCTTGTATTTCACGTTTCTCTAAGTTTTCAAAAACTTGCTTGGGGAGAAGCTATGTTTGTAGTGATAAACCTACTTCCTCTTTACAAAATTACTAGGATTTTGGGATAATCTTTCCCTTGTCTTCTCCTATCGTGCTTCCTAGCTCCATCATCCTTCTAAACCACATTATTCTTTGTTGGAGAATATTATATGGCTCCCTTGTAATTCCCCGAGCTCCAATCTCTTCCATCATTGGGGACTTGACAACTTGCCCTTGCTACTACTTCTTTGGCCACCTCCTATGAGGCAGTGGGCATCCATCTCAAGAAGAACCAACGTTCTCCATCCTTCACCACTCTAACTTCTTGTTGCCCTTTAGTTTCACCTTGATATTTGAGTCTTCAAAAACGTGGTTGGGGAGAAGCTAGGTTTGTAACATTAATCCTGCTTCCTCTCCTTTGATGTGACAACTCCTTCATCGCTCTAATCTGGAAAGCCTTTGTCATTAAACCTCGACATAATTTTAGCCTTTGTTGCCTTTTGTCAAGATGACATAAAAGAAATCAATGGCATGTGGTGGCACCCCATCACTGATAAAATTTGAAGGATTGGTCTTAAATTCAATTTGAAGGGTGTATAATCATCCAACCCTTTAATGATGAAAAAATGTAGAATTAATTGTACTTCAATTGACAAGAGTAAATAAAGTGCACACTTCATTAAAAAATGCTCAATAAAATTTTGCCCTTCCAAACCTTTACAATCTTAAAAATTAACCAACCACCAAATGATAAATTTGAAAATTCCAATGAGACCTGATAAATACACATTTTACTTTCACAGTTAAATATTTTTTTACACCCAAAATGGATGAGATGCACATTTTACTTTCATAACGAATTTTTTTTTTACACCCAAAATGGATGAGATAGCATTGTTTCTAAGTTAACAATGGTGCTAACATGAATTTAGTATAACTTGACAAGCATCATTATAGTTATATTTTGTAATAAGTTCATATTCTATCAAAGTGTTATGGTGAGACGTGAGGAGCAAGCCAATTTAATTCATATGTACTATTGTGTGAGAACATGTTATTTTCTTTGTTTGTTTGGAATGTAATCTCAGCTATAATCTCCACATTCTAACAAAAAGCTCTGCAACTATGGATTGTCATTTGCTAATTAGTCTGATGAACACTATAACTCTACATGTAGATAAGCATAATGAGCATCTCATAATGGAGGGGGGTTCTACATCACATAGACCTTGAAACATGTTTGGAGTGAAAGGCCAATTGGAGTGTCTATAATATAGAGAATTGCCATAATTATCAATAGAAATTAGAGATCTCTTGGAATGCATTTGTAAAAGGCATTTGTTTGATTTCTCCACTCGAAGTGGCCAAGCTTATTGGAGATTTTATGTGTCTCTACCAAATCAATGAAATATCCTGACAATGAAACACCATTACTACTATGACTTAAAAACTAGAATTCATAGTAGAATCTAAAGATATAGTGATAGGACCTATGTGAATAGTGAAAATTTGTAATAACAACCTACATAAGAAAGAAACATGATTAGTGAAGTATGGTGAAGTATACTTGTCATTCTTTAATTGAAATCAATATGGCTTTTGGAGTTCCCCCTGGACAAGGCAACAACGGTTAGGGTTTAACCCTTGTTGCATGCAGATAGTTCTTCTACAAATTTGTGATCCCCTAGGGCACTTCTTCTTGAGTTCATGATTCACTATGGTGTTGATGAGTTCTACCTTTGGTTTAGTTGGTAATCTGAGCCGTGGAATAGGGCAGATCAAGACTTTTGGTGCCTCGTTCTGTATGGTTTCAAGGGTGGATCTTTTGGTATTCTATGTGGTCTTTCTTATAGGGATGCAATTAAAATAGAAGCCACTGCTTGTGCTCCCTCTTACACCTCGTTTTTGGTTCATTATGCCCTAGCTTTCCCATGGGGCAAGACATTGTACATGAGGAAAATTTCTACAATTCCAATGGCCCAGTTTTCCATTTTAACGATCATTGGCTTTGGCTAATTGATCTTCATGACTAGGTCTCAAATTCTTGGAATCCAATGATAAAAAAATAATTTTTTATCCACCCTTGTGCAAAGGGTTACTTCATTGTTGAATTTGATCTTACGGAAGACAAGGATTTGATCCTAAACCCATACCTGTGGTTTTGGGGAAACTAAGGTTTGTGCATAAAGCCCTGGACTCAGTTTGATCCATTCACCGAGATTGTTACTTCAACTCTTGTATGGGTTAGACTCTCAAATTTCCCCTTGCATTTTTGGGGTTTTCCCTCTCTTCGAGCCATTTGTATAACTCTAGGAAGGTTCCATTTCGTAAGTCCATAAACTGAGAAACACAACATATCAACATCTGCCCAAATATGTGTGGAAATGGATTTCAACAAAGGGTTTCTAACATAAATAAATTTCATAGGTGAAGACTATACCTCGACTTAGAAGTTGGATTATGAATTTTTTTATTTGCGATGAATAATTTCACAATGCTCCAAAGGGTCTAGGAAGGATATGCAACACTAGCGTAAATAAACCTAGTGGATTGGCTCTAAGGAAGACCATCAACTAATCTTGAACACGAGAAGATCTTTCGATACAACTGGAACCAGTACCCCAAGAAGACCTTCTGTCATAGTAGGGATTGGCATCTCAAAGTTCGATGAAAGAGGAATTTGCCCCTCTAGATCTAGACCAAGGGATAAAGATTCAATTAAGCTCTCGGCCAATGACAAGATGGGTGGACCAGGCTGAAGAAGTCGAGGCACTAGAACTAGTAGAACCAGTAGATCAAGACAATTTGGGATTGGTAGGAATAACAAGGACTTTATCAAATGCAAGAGAAGTTTGGAAAATAGTACGAAAGAAGAAAAAATGTTCCTCAACATCTCAACCAATGGTGACAAGAAGTTGGGCTTGCAATCCAGTATAAAGAAATACCAGGATGTATTAATGGGTCTTTGTAATTAACGGTCCTAATTTTTGTAAATTAGGCTTTAGGAAGGAGATTTGGAATGTTTTGTCTATGGGCTATATTAAGGTTTATTATGTAGTTAAAAAGAGCTATTTTGTATCTAGCTCTGAACTTCTTGAATCATCCCCATGTATATTGCTATATCATTAGCTACAACCTTTTATATACATAAAATTTCCAGTTTCGGCTAAATGAAAAAGAAAAAGAAAGAAACATAATTAGCTTTATGAAAAATCCCTAAACCATTGAGATTGATTGAACAAGTTTGATTTGCAAATTGTAACAGAGAAAATGCTTTTTGCTGTTAGCAGATCATAGAGTTTGTAACCTTAAGGAAAAGTTTTAGAAAGTGAGATTTAAAAGGTTGTATGGTTGAAATTGGCTATGTGATGTGCCATTGAGTAACCTTGTCTATTTCATACAAATAGAGCTTGCTTCTAGTAATGACCAGTGTCGTTGACCTACAAAGTACCTAATGTCGATTGTAAGGGGACTTGCCTTTAACTAGAATGTGTCCACCAGGGGAAAAATCACTTATATAGTAGTAAATAAAGGACTAAACCTAATAAATCATAGTGAACTAGTGGTAGGAATAGACAGAAGAGATGGAAACCTAAAATGAGTTATGTAAGGAAATTGAATTGAACTGGGTATTTTTTTCACATTTGTATCGGTCTCGATTTTATGGACTCGGCAAGATGGTAATATTTATAAGGGAATATAGTTGTTAACGCTTAGTGCACTGAGCCTTAACCTAAAGTTAGCGAAGGGCCTAGTAATGGCTAAAGAATGAGAACACTAGTTTTGAGGGGACTAACCCCGATCATTTGCTTGATTTCCCTATATCTTTGCCATATGTAACAAAGGTTGGTGCTAAATTCACACGTGTTTAACATGCCATTATCGCTCGATTGAAATTCAACCCAGCACTGTAGGTTTTCATTCAACACATAGATATAGGTTTGCATAAATCACTTAACATTGGGCCCATGCATGAATTCAACACATCAAGTAAGTTTGCATCATCCATTTTCCAAATATCACACATGTGTGAATTCATGGGTAACACATGGACGAGATGTTGCACATTTTCCATGCATCAATGGCCTATGGAAGCAACACACTCAAGAACAATCTAGGAAGACCATATATTATAATCATAAAATTATGGGAAACCATTGAACAACTAGGGCACCAAAGGAAACTCCTATGCCCATACCTTGACGTTTTCCCCATATGTGTTTCTCATTGATTCTCATCGCTAGAATAACCATTTCCTAATCAATCTAATTTCTATTTATGATCCCATGATAAACAATATCAATTAAGATCCCATGACAAGTGGATTTCCTATGCTTGAATGGAATCTCAAGTTCTTATTAATAAAGAGAGTCTCATCAATTTTGAAGATCTAACAAATAATTGAAAATTAATGCCATCAACTAAGAGTATTTAGTTTCATCACTATCCATGAAACCAATAAGAAAACAATATTATATATTTATAAAATTAATAAAAAAACATTTAAATTTACACCAACAACTATAATCCCTAGCAAATTAGAGATTAATAAAAAAAAACTTTAAATAAATGTATTATAAAATAATTATATATGACTCAATATAACACAATATAATCATATTAACATAATATTTATAATAATATTAAAAAAATTGAAATGTATATATAATTTTAATAATAATTTAAGAATTAATATAATATTTACAATAATGATGGAAAATTTAAATATTTTATAAAAACTTTTAAATTTTAGATTAAACCATTAGGTATTTTTTTATTGAAATTAAATTTTGACTCTGATGATATAAAAGCATATTTAAATCTGTAGCCTTTTACTCTTCTAACTTCATAATTAATAAAAAGAAAATTCAATAATCCAAATCCAATAAATTAATAAAAGCTACATAAAATTATCCCTATGAAAGCCAGACCTGTATAATTAAGTGCCATCCTTTAACGTTCGTTCGAATACCAAATTTCTTCGAGATTTCCGTAAGAGTCGAGACAAATCTAGCGTACTCATACTCCTGATCGTTCGAACACCTCCTGGCTGCATTACTTCCAGATTTCTAGCCCTTGTGAGTAGTCTCGTAATCTAGCCCTTGTATTTCGTTGGATTTGATTGAGGTGTCGAAAGCCCAGCCGAGCCCTTGTCTTTTCGTTGGATTTCCACGAGTTCTGGATTCTGACGGCATCTAGTCGCGAGATTCACAGTTTCCGGGGATTCTCTGGAAATTCGAATGTTTGAGGCCTTCTGGACCTGCAAATTATTCAGATTGTTGCCGAGATGCTGCAAATTATTCAAATCGTTTTATTAGAATGAAGGGTTCCATTCCTGGCGTTAGGTCACTCCATCAACTATTTTCACGATGCCCGCAAACGCTCTGAACTCTGCAGATAGGTGAAAACTACGGTATCCCCCGAGTTCTGTTCAATACTTATTCACAGGATTTTACAGGGTCCGCGCTCACAGGTTCCGGATTGCCCGAGATGCAAACACCAATTACCTGTGCCACATGTTTCTTGCCAGGCCGTAGGATCCGTGCCATTGTAGCCGTAGGATTTTGGTAGCATCCGTACCATTTTGGTCGTACGGTATGTTAACCAAGCCGTTCGATTGTCGACACGTGGATCATTCCTGCACATCGAATCTGGACCATTTCTACACGTCCGATGAAAGCCACGTGGCCAATTTCTGTGCATCAGATTTGGCCATCCGATGGAAGCCATGTGTTTCGTTTCCGTTCGTTGGATCTGGCCGTCCAATGGACGCCACGTGTTTCGTTTATGTTCGTCGGATCTGGCCGTCCGATGGACACCACGTGTCTCGTTTTCGTTCGTTGGATCTGGCCGTCCGATGGACGCCACGTGTCTCATAGACTTGCGTCAGATTTCGCCACGTGGCTCATTCCCATGCGTCGGATTTGACCGTCCGATGAGTGCCACGTGTCTCCTTTTAGTGCGTCGGATCCGGCTGTCCGATCTCGGCCACGTGGCTCGTTTCGGTTCGTCAGATTTGGCCGTTCGATCTCTGCCACGTGGCTCGTTTCGGTGTGTCAGATCTGACCATCCGATGGCTGCCACGTGGCTCGTTTCGGTGCATCAGATCTCTGCCACGTGGCTTATTTCCATGCGTCGAATCTCTGCCACGTGGCTCGTTCCTGTGCGTATGATCTCTGCCACGTGGCTCATTTACGTGCGTCGAATCTCTGCCATGTGGCTCGTTCTTGTGCGTATGATCTCTGCCACGTGGCTCGCTCTTGTGCGTCGGATATCTGCCACGTGGCTCATTTCCGTGCGTCAGATCCTGCCATCCGATCACTGCCACGTGGCTTGTTCTTGTACATCGGATCTCTGCCACGCGTTTCATTTCTGTGCGTCGGATCTGCACGTCAGATCTCTGCCACATGTCTTGTTTCCGTGCATTGGTTTTGACCATCCGATCTCCGCCACGTGGCTCGTTTCCATGCGTCGGATTTGACCGTTCGATTGGTGCCACGTGGTTCGTTCCCGTGCATCGGATCAAACCAAGCAATGTTTGCCACGTGGCTCTTCTCCGCACGTCGGATCTGGCCAAGTTCTCTGCCACGTGACTCTTCTCTGCACGTCGGATCTGGCCAAGTTCTCTGCCACGTGACTCGCCTTCGCACGTCGGATCTGGCCAAGATTGACGTTCCGGGATTATACAGGAAACTAACAAGTATTGATAAAATATCATATTGCCAGAGAGCAGAATAAAATCTCAGAGCGAACGCCCGCAAGTAGGGAAGAACGAGTGCTTGTTCTTCTTCTTTTGAGAGAATAGTTATGAATATAAATCAACGCCCGCAGGTTATTTTTACTCTTTGAGTGGGGAACGTCCACGGAAGGGAAGGATGAGTAAGCTATATAGACTTACTGTGACGGTTATTTTTACTCTTTGAGTGTGGAACGTTGGATAACCAGGATAACCAAGATGCAGGAGAAATGCGAAGGTGGGTAGAACCAATGCCGGAGTTATTAGATGATAATGACTGGCGATAGTACCGTCTCGGCTTCTAATGTTGTCGGCCAAGAATGAGCCGAATGGGTTCTGGGAATTTCATAAAAATTCCTCAGATTCTTCTTCGTTATCGAAAGAGTATTATTGCAGTGACAGGCCAAGAGTATGAAGAGCGGCCAGACATTGTGGAACTGTGCGTAGAATTTTGAGAATTATTGCAGTGGAATTTAATATTTTTGTTTATGATATCATTATCAATCTATAAACGAGATTAAGTTAATATTTTTCGGCGTCGTTTGGTGGCTCTATTTGGAGTATTAAATTAGCTCCCATTATGGTTAATGGTATTCACTTATTTCGCATTATAAAGATATTTACTCTATCTCGTTACACTATGGTTAATGGTATTAGTAAATGATGGTTAATATCATTCGTAACTTTAACATGATTGAAATGTAACTCATATTCATATTTAATAAAAAATTCATAGTTAAAACTAGGTTTTATGATCGCTACCCGTATATAATTTAAGTAACTATTAATTTCTTTATTGAATATATATGTAATTTCTTTATTGAGATTAAAATGGCTATGTGTACTTTGATGTACTTTGATGGAGATGTGTTTGAGTCGACACAATCTATAATGGCTGTGTGTTTTGATAAGGATTGTGTATGATGTTGTTCAATTTATAGGGCAGCATTCGACTAAATATTTGCTTGGATATATAAAACCATTATGATATCTTATGATCTATGTACCTTTTCACTGAATGGGTAAAGTTGTAGATATTTTACTCAATAGTTAAACCATTTTGTTTTAAAAAGTTACAACCCATCTGATGAACATAGTTCACACTTGCACGCATTACATATATATGTATAGAAATGTACACATCCATGAAGAAGTAAGGCTATGTGCATAACAATTTTGAAGATTGTAGTGAACCTTGAAACAATACCAAATATGTATAAAAATGTACACATCCATGAAGTGGTAAGGCTATCTCCATAACAATTTTGAAGATTGGAGTGAATCTTTCAACAAGGACCAAGGCTATAGTGAATCTTAAAAAACCTGTGCATATCGATTGCCATTTTATTCCATTCCATTATCTTTTCTTTTCCCTTGAACATTCTTTCTTGATGCATGAACTCCCTCAATATTGCATATTGTTGTTTCAATCTCATCATTGCAAATGTTGACTTTTGAGGATCTTTGATCTTTAGTCTTTCGTTACTTGGGGTAATGCTCCATCACGCCTAGCCAATCTACTAAGGATTCATCCTTCAAATTGTCGTTGTATTAGGAACATCCACTCATGTTTTCTTTTGGTTATGTTTCAGAAGTAGCCTCTTCTACTTCTCTAATTTATTTATTGTTCTCAAGTTTCTTAATCATTCAACTCTTACAACTCTCTTCCAACAACCAGTCTGCCTCCTCTAAGTGTCATTTATGTAGTTGTAGATCACTTCGCATGACAAATTTTGTGCTTATTCACATCCAGATCTTCACCAAATACTAACCTCACTATGATATAAAATGGTGTAGGTGATATAGAATGGGACCCTTCTCCAAGTATGCCTAGGTTTGACCCTTATACACTCTACAAACACTATCAAATATGGAGTAGAATGTGTAAACACAAGCACTATACATTATGTTAGAATGATACAATGAGTATCTCACACAAAATAATCAAGGACAAAAAGAGATACAAATTGGTTTGTCTCATCCTCATTACTCTATGGAATATTTACATATATAACAAAAGCTCGCCTTAGTGCCAATCTCCTCAACTTGGGATTTGGTATTATCTTAGGTCTTGACCTTCACCCTCAAATGAATGTTTCCTCCTTCATGCTCCTCCTCATCTTCTTCTTTCCTTGTAAGTACTCCTTCAATATTTTGACCTGTTAATATAGGAACACCAACCAACTTGATTTCCTTCACGATCATTACTTTATGTTTCTCCATCAAATCATAACTAACATGTACCCAAGTTGATTATAGTAGCTCTGTGTGTAACAATTCAACTAGTCCATGCATCACTTCATCTTCAATGTGCAACTTCATGCAACATATCATTTTTCGCACATCCATTATAACATGCACCCCACTCCTTTGTGAGATAACCTTCCTTTTCAACCAACCAACCATTTTGCACGCACATATTTTTCACGCTAATGTTCACCTATGTCTTCTATCCAAACACACTCATTTGTGCCTACACCTTTATGCTACGCATGCTCCACCTTGTTACCTTTCTATTTTGATTGCCTACACATTAGCTATTTTTGCATGTTCTTATCCCAATGCCTTAACATTGGTGCTATATGCTCCTACATCAATTTCCAACCATAACCATACCAAAAATGGAAATAATCCTTCATACACTCTTCAATCATATTATTAGGACACATTAAATCACCTTGAATTGATCAATCCTTAGAAATTATTGACTCTTTTCCTTCTCTTTCAACCCCCTCCCTTTCGTAGCTTTTAACAAATTAAGTGGCAACTATCTTTCCATATCCTAGGCTCTTATCCTTCTTTGTCATTTCCTTGGACTTGAGTGTAGAAAGGTCAATATTCTTAGGATCTTCACCCATTTGGTCTATGAGTCAAACCACTAAGTTGCTTGGCCACTATCACTGTTTACATTAAATAGAGTAATCTTACTTGTTTTCTCGATCCTTGAGCTATGCAGGTCCCCTTCCTTATGTTCTTTGTAGATCTTATCCCACTTTGGTGCTAACAATATGTAGAGGTGTTTGTGTGCTTTTATGATCCTGCCTCTCATTCTAGGTGCATGTGCACTTTGTGGGTCCCCTTTATTATTCATTTTGTGAATACTTGTATTGTGTGGGTTCCATTCTTTATTCATTTTGTCAATCCGTGTGATTTGTGTGCCCCCTTTATTGTTTTCTATGTGAATCCTCCTCTCACGAGTACAAACATAACTTATAAGTGCATGTGCATTTTCAGTGTCCCCTTCTTTGTGTACTTTGGATCTTTCCTCGCTCTAGTATTGATTTTAAGTAGAGGTCCATGTGTGCTTTGTGGGTCCCTTTAATCCTTAATGTGTGCTTTGAAAATTCTACCTCACTCCATAACTAACATTGTTTAGAGTGCAGTGGCAAGAGTTTAGATTTTGAGTGCAGTGACGAGAGTTTAGAGTTTTCATCGTTCAACAAACATGAATCAATCTTTCATAACCATTCATTTATTTATTGAATATATGTAATTTCTTTATGCTTTAGACATTACTAGGACCTTCGCTAACTTTAGGTTAAGGCTCGATACACTAAGTGTTAGAAATTGTATTCCCTTCTAAACACTAACATCTTGTCGAGTCTATAAAATCAAGACCGATACAAATGTGAAGGCAACACCTAGTTCGATTCAATTTCTTTACATAAATCATTTTAGGTTCCCATCTCTTCTGTCTATTCCTACCACTATTTCATTATGATTTATTAGGTTTAGACTTTTCTTTTCTAATATGTAAGTGATTTCCACCCTAGTGGACACCTTCTATTTAAAGGAAAGTCCCCTTACAATCAACATTAGGTACTTTGTACGAGACCTATGTTAATCAGTCATACAAATACCCATCCTTTGAATAGTTTTGATGATAATGTTATATATGAGAAATTATGCTTTCCACTTATGATTCTAATGGAAGGAGTGTTGTGCTATTCATGGAAGTACATAGAAAGGGAAAACATAAGTAAGTCATGGAAGTAGGTCGAAATTACCCTCGAAATAGGAGATGTTAGACTAACCATTGCTCAAAGAAGCTTGATGTTACTATTCCAGATGAAAAAATTTTGTCCCTTAAAACATTAGTGGGGGTTCAAGACAATAGGACAATCTAACACGAGTTATATGATCCAATTACATATGCATTTACAATAGGTTGAATTTAATGGATGATCTACAAAAAGTGATAGTTCCCCATGTCGACATAATAGAGTGCCCATCACTCTCTGTTTTCTTCTTTGAATGGTTCATGGAATGGTACCTCTTCCCCAGGATTGAATCCTAGAGCTACCTACGCCTTGGCATGAACTTCTGCCCCCTATCCTACTCCCACAACTATGGCATGTACTAAAACAAGGAATAAGGTAGGATGTGTATTAAATTTGAATAGGCTAGCATATGTTAAATTCAAGTGAATTAGAGCTTCCAATAGCTTCAAGTGAATTAGTCGTATTTCGATATGACATCTCGATATGAGATTTAAA
>ML803820.1:600-14124 GCA_009831015.1 Picea engelmannii | reverse complement strand
CATGTACTAAAACAAGGAATAAGGTAGGATGTGTATTAAATTTGAATAGGCTAGCATATGTTAAATTCAAGTGAATTAGAGCTTCCAATAGCTTCAAGTGAATTAGTCGTATTTCGATATGACATCTCGATATGAGATTTAAAATTTAAGCTTGTGACTTTTGTCATTCATTTTTCTCCCATACCTTTGTGTTAGGTTTCACATTCAAAATATATACAAGAGACATACAAAATCACATTATAGATATATTATAAAGTAATTATATATCGATTAATATGGAACAATATAATCACATTAACATAATATTTATAATAATATTAAAAAATCGAGATATGTATGTAATTTTAATAATAATTTAAGAATTAATATAATATTTACAATAATAATATGAAAAAAATTATATAATTAATTTAGTCCATTAAATCAAAAGTTTATTTGTAGTAAAAAAATCATAATAAAAAATATGATCAAATATAATTTAGTCTTTTCCCTTTTTTTTTTTCTTTTCCTTTTTGTTCCACATGAGAATGTCCCACATGGCTACCCAAAATAAAGTAAACTTCATATAAATGCATTAATGGATGCTACTCATATCTTTTATAAAAACAAGTTAGAAAGAAAAATAAAGAAATAAAAGAAAATATAATTTGATTAAGAAAAACAAATATTATAATTATTTAGATGATTAGTGGATAATTAACTTATAATAAATTTTATTATCTAAAAAATAAATAAAACGCTTATCATTATAATAAATTTTATTATCTTAAAAACACTTATAATTATCCCTGGATGGGGTGCCAAGTGGAAAACATGCGCTCTAAAGATTTAAATGAACATGCTGCCACCCTCCCATCCATATCTCGTAGGATGAGAGACATTCAAGACATTCAAGGCTCATACACACATGAGAGACATTATTTCGGCTCTAGTTTAATGGCTCCCCTCACACAACAGAGTTGGTATATTGAGATGGGTACAGGACACACGAGTCAGGTGTTATAGAGTTATTAACCCCCTAACCCTTGGGACATCATCTCGTAGAGGTCACCTACCCAATTAATCCACTTTCATCATTCCCCCCTTGATTTTCTATCCTAATTTCTCTTTGGTTGCACTTGTCCTTCCTCAAGCCTATGACCGAAAGGTTCAACTGCCCTTTCGGGACTTCCAAGTCAAAATCAGGTCGCTTTGTCTAGGTGCTTAGGTCACGACCGAGCCTGGAAGCTCCCTTTTTTGGACTTGGTTGTGATGGAAGAGACCTTACTCTGATTTATCGGGGTTTAGTCTCGAGAAGGCTTCCATTACGAGCCTACGGATCTTATCCTATTAACCATATGGACTTATCCCTAAAGCCCTATAAAAACCAATCCATTTCCATGGGAAAAGGGGGGAGAAAGAACTAGAAATGTTACTCTAGCATTCTGGTAGCAAAGCTTGGGAAAGGAGCTTGAAAGAAAGACATATCTTCAGTTTACACCTATAACTTGTGATATTTCTTACTTGATTAATAGAAGATATGTTGGATGTTTCCCTTTAATTGATTCTTCATGAAAGTTTGTGTGTTCATTGATAGAGAATTGATATATTGGTATGTTATGACATATTATCAAGTTTAGAAGCATCCTTTGTTCATATCTCTGTTTATGTTTTAGGTATAGAAAGAACCTAAGGGAGCTCAACTCCTGCAAGGTGTAAAATCCCTATAACAAATTAACGACCATATTGGGGAGATTGTCTTTTATATGTTTTTCTTCCTTTTTAAAATGTTTTCTTTATGATATCTTTACCCATTAAAATGTTCTGATCTAATTGCCAGACTTTGTTGTGCTCTTTCCCTAGTTCAGTTGAAGAAACCTATATTTTGGATCTAATAGATCTCATCCTAGATCTAGATTTTTCTTTTTTCTCTGCGTTGGTCGCGACGTCCCAATGTGCACAGAGCGATCGAAGCCTTCCTGGTCGTGTTTTTCCTTCTTCAGAGCGATGACCATCCCTGCTCCCAAATCTACTAGGAGTGACCATACTCTTCATTCACATTGCTCCTCTTGATGGGTCGCGACCTAGTCACACTGTCTCCCTCTGCAGGGAGTGGCCAACCCCTTAAACCTGCTTTTTTGAAGAGTTATCCTTCAAAAAAGTAAGCTAGATCCTTTCCCATTGGTTTCCTTCAACACTCCAGACCTGTCTTAGGCTTGTCTCCTTGATTTTGCTTCTAATTTTTTGGAATTTATGAAATTTATCTTCTTTTTGTGGCCATCTCATGCGATTGATAGGTACAAATAGGATAATCTAGTTTAATCCTTTTAGTCTAGTAGAAGGTTATTCATAGCTTTTTGAGAATATTTTTTCACAAAGCCTATCATTTTATTATACAAGTCTCTCTTTCATTAGTTTGAATGTTTGTCATTTCCAAAATCATTTGAGAACCTTTCAAACTATTGTTTAGACATAAAATCTTTTTGTGTGCTTTGATTTTTCATGTTTGGTTTTTTTCTTCCATATTTTGCATTCATTTCAGAACATTGTTAATTGAAAGCAAAGGCCAAAGAATAATTTTTTGTTTCAATTTTCATGTAGTTTGAAAAAATAAAAGAAACGAAAAAAAGTTCATTTAGAGTTCTTTAAATTATCATTGCAACAATTTGTGCTTGGTTGGGAATTTCGTAAATCATTCCATGAGTTTGGTTGAAAAAATTGTCCTTTTGTCTCATTTCCAAGAATACATATGAATCGGTATGCATTAGGGTGTTTTCTTACATAAAAAGAAAAAAAGAAAGACACTCTTCTCCCTCTCGTAAATAGGATTCATTGAAAGTAAAATTGTTGAAAGTTCATCCATTTGGAGTCGAGTCCTTTCACATCATAAGTTTCACTTCGAAACAACCTTTTGACTAAAGAAAAAAATGAACACGCATTAATAAAATTAACTAGACTTTTTATTTTCTAAGAACACCAACAATAGTCTAGGTATAGGGTCTTTGGACTAAGATAAGTGAGTAAAATGTCCAAGACCACGAACAAAAACCATAGAATACTAAAGAGTGCTTAAACCCAAATTTCATATAGGAATAGTCAGGAACCCCCTCTCACAGAGGGTCTACACACAAGGTCACGTGTGGCTTGGAAATGGATATTACCCCTCAGAGGCTTAACTAAACATAGTAGAATGATAGTATATTGGGGATTCTTCTTGAGAATCAATTGTTTCCATTTGGTCTCAGAACTTTGTGAATCTCGAATCTGTTCGGGGTCCTCTGAAGTGTTTTTCGGTCCTCTTTTTCTCAGTCCTCTTGAGGAATTTTGGACTTGATATCTTGCCCATACTGTCGGACCCGACTGCCAACTGTACCCTCCCGAAGGTTGACTATGATTTGGTGACCTTAGTTTCCATAATATTTATGGCTCTTACACAAGGTGACGACAAAGGGGAGTCTTTGTTGTACCTAGATCATACATTGGTCAAACTCACTTGGGCTCCTTGGAGGGCAACACATGGATAGACTGTCAAGGATCTTGCACCAAGGTGTAAGTATGTTAAGTAGGTCGCCATCGTAACTAATCCACCCACTTATCCCCACCCCTTCTCACATGTTCCCACGATGTTGGATTTCACCACCAACTAGTGCACTCATGGTGAGAAGCTTTGGTTTGTTTGTTTGATTCCTAGATTTCTTAGCACATGTTGTTTATTTTCTTTAGTTGGATTTAGGACTGTCATTGTTATATCTCAATCCTAGCCGATCAAAACTTGCGTAGGTCTCGGAGGATGTGAAGTTTGCCTCCACTACGTTACGCACTTTTTCCTCCCAACTCACCCAAACACCACCTCTAAGAGGAATTCCACGAGGAAAACCACTTTGAAGACGGAAGTGTTGTTACCCCTTTGCTTGAACGCCCAAAATGAGATAAATTTATAGGGATTTGTACTCCCTGCAAATCCACCCTTCACTAACCCTTTTTGTCCCCTCCTTCAGGTAAACTATGTTGGAGAACCTGAACTTGGTATCGATTACCCTCATCTACCACTTGTACCTTGTGAAGGTGTCTTGAGCATGGAAACCCAACAGATCCATTTATCCAAAGGTTAAGTCACACCACCACGATTTTATGGTCCATATGACCCTATGAAAATCCCTGAACAACCCCAAAACATCCTCACTCGATTAGATACAACCTTAGACTCTAGTTTTAAACTCTTGCAACAAGATCAATCACATTCCCCTTCACACACCGCTCATACCCCCATATCTGGTATTTGTAAAACACCCAACCCTTAAGTACCCTTTGTAGAGATGGGGCATCAAAATTTCGCTTACTTTAGTCTTCTCGAATCATCTCTCTGAGATCTCCATTCTCTTCTACTCAACCTTAGCTCTCTAACGACCACTACCAGACTCAAAACTGAGCTCTAGGTTGCAATTTATGGCCTCCTAAATTTCTTTAGGCATTATCAGACATGGGCCATGTGGCGCCCACGTCATTCATACTGTCCCTAATTTCCTACATCCATGAGGGAGGTTCATCCACCTTCCAATCCAATGGTCGGACACAGTCTTCATTTAACACATGAGATAGAGGGAATTTTGGCGTTTAATGCTTTGGTGTTGAACATCCCTTCTCCTTTCTGCACGCCTATCCTCTGGAGTCTCGAATTCCTGAATTCCCGAAGGAGCCCAGAATCTCTCCACATGGATTTGGCCTTTGGGCCTTTCGACTTATCCTCTATGATGCACCCCAAACCTCCAGAGTCCCGAAGTCCCAGACTCCTTAAGGGTCCACCCCCGCACATGGTGATGTACTCGACACGAAGGCAAGGAAAAGTGGTCCCTAAGCATTCCAACCACCAAATGGGCCAAGTAAGCAAGTATAAGGGGTGATACATGGACCCTTCAATGAGTGATACATGTCACGTTTTAATGGGCACACAAGGTCTATGAAATGCATGAATCCAAGTGACACGTGGCACATCAAATGTGGGTCCATGTTACCCTAGGTGACATCAGCGTGCCACATCACCCCGGACTAGTAGCCTTCCAAGCCCTTTGATCTAACGGTCAAGGTGTGTCCACATATCCCCTTGATCTACGGCCTCCGTTACTTCGTAACTTTGACGTTTGGGGGATTCGTGGCATGACTTCCTTCTTACTCTCGACGTGATTAGCATCAGGCTGAACATGGTCTATATCTAATGGTCAGGGGAGATCTCGCAGGGTCCCTAGATCTATGGTCCTCATCACTTCATAGCTCCAACCTTCGGGGGTTTCGACATTATGGTCGCTCTGCTTTCCCGAAGCAGGACTTCGTCGAAGTACCATACGTGGGTCCTCCATTGGTTGATCAAGCGGGTAAGAGGGGTTCTCAACGGACTACCCAGATCCACAGTTCTCATCACGTTGTAACTTCGGTGTTCAGGGAGTTTGATGCTATAACATCCATGTTCTCCCAAAGTAGGACTTCATTGATGTTACCTCGATGTAGATCCAATGGCTAAGGGGACTCCTGAATCCCCTCGGTTCTATGGTTTGCATTACTTCGTGATTAATGAATGAATCAAAGTTTAATGATGGGGAAGGTCTATATACCACGGTTAGGGAGACCTCCAGGAGTCAATCAACCTTGTGGGTAACCATAACAATCAGTTGTCTTTGAACGGTTTACAAATGGTAAGGTTGAAACACTTTGGAGCTCCGAAATCCCAGAGTTCTGAAGCCAAAAAGGCTTATCTCCTTTCAGGCCTAGTGCAGGGTTCCATACCCTGGTCACATGGGTCCTTCAAAAAATATCATGGGCTACACGTTAATCTCTTAGTTGTGAGTTGGTTAAGGACAAGGGCATGAGCCTTTAGTCACACAAGTGAAAGGTCTGAAGGAGGCACCCTCCTTCCATAGGGTTTTCACTTGGCCTTCCCGCGAAGGTAGATTCGAGAGATCGACATGACTTAAGCATTCCAGTAAATCCTACCACGACCCTCTTGCAGAATTACGTCCCACAACTCTCTAACTGCTAAACTGAGGCAATCAAACGACCATTCAAAAGCATGGGTCCACAGTGAGACAATACATAATTAAGTCTTGCAGACTTAATTATGACTCTTCTAGCTAAAAGTATGACTAGCAATTCATTTATGGGTTAGAGGACTATTCTGGTTCTAAGTCATTAAATCTAGTAAGGTACTGGTTTGGTGGGGGGTCATCTCAACCATTTATGTTCCCCTCACCATCTCTCTCAGAACATCACGGTCTATCTTGGAAAACCCCCCTTTCAGCAGTTATGGAACACTATCCATTTTCTATTAATAACAAAAAATACATACATTGACCTTTTATTAAAAAAAGGTTCATCAAATCCAACATTCACACATATCTAGTCTGCCATAGTCTCTTAGCCAGTTATAGTTATATATACAAACTGGGGGAAACATGGGTATTACAGTATCTCCCATATGTTTCAAACTTCTTTCCCCCATTTCTCCCCCATGCACTCTACACCACAACAGGCTCAATCAAACGTTTCCACAACCCAAACATCAACATTGACATCCGTATCATATGTTGTCCCCACCATTGTACCACCACCTTCAAGAACACAAACTTTTACACCCCCCACTGGGGTGGAAACCTTTCTTTACCTTGTTGTTCTTAGGAGGTGATCCCAACCACTTTGGAAAACAACCTTCAATGGGAGGATTGCCTCCCCAAGGAAGTCAACTAATGAGTTTTGGCCAACAAACATCCATGAGCTAGCCTTTCCCTGGGGGACAACCCATGTACTCAGAGAAAATATGCGACCAACATCTTGTTGGGGTGGAAACCCTTGACTTATGGATCATTTTTAATGGGGAAATATCCTACTATCGGGAGCCAACCTTTATTTGACTAGGGGAAACCACCCACTGGGGGGAAACCCCCAACCTCAGGTCCATATTTGCTCCGGGGGAACCAATCAATTGGGGTAAAACCCCCAGCTACCGGACAACACCCATCACGGGGATAGACTATTCCCTCTACTACCAACCTACTATATGGATACCCTTACCCAGGAATATCCAATATCGTATGGAACCAACCTCCACAACCCACAAATTCTGCAATTTCTACCCAACTAGGAGGACCCCCTCGAGGACCGCCATATAGTGGTGGACCTCCTAGCGGACCACCCCACGGTGTAGGGGGACCAACCTATGGTGGCAGACCCCTTGAAGGACCACCCCTTTGGGGAGGACCCACTGGGGGACCACCCTATGGAGGCGGGCCTCTTGGAGGACCACCTTATGGAGGAGGACCCCTTGGAGGACCACCCTATGGTGGAGGACCCCCTAGGTGACCACCCTATGGAGGAGGACTTCCTGTAGGACCACCCTATGGAGGAGGACCTCCCAGGGGACCACCTAATGAAGGAGGACCTCCTGGAGTACCATCTTATGGTGGAGGACCTCCTGGGGGACCAACTAATGAAGGAGGATCTCCTGGAGTACCATCCCATGGTGGAGGACCCCCTGACAGACCAAATTATGGAGGAGGACCTCCAAAAAAACACCCATATGGAGGAGGATGATATAACCAACCTCCACATGTCAACAAACAATTCTCATTCTTGGAAACTTTAGGTTTTCGCAATATTTCATGGTTGACTAATGATCCCATACAACATTCCCCTTTTTGGCCTCCCATTCCTTCCAAACTCCCATCCGATATTCCCAAGTTTGATGGAAATCCTGGAGAAGATCCAAAAAATCACGTGATGACTTTCCACCTATGGTGTTCTTAGAACTCCTTGATGGAAGATTCCATCTGGTTACAACTTTTCCAACAAACCCTTATAGGATGAAAAACCAAATGGTATATAGAATTGCTGCGAAACTCGTTTGACGACTTTAATTTCCTTTCCATGGAATTTTTTACACACTTCCAATTACCTATCTTCTATGAGACCGGTACCTAGATCTTAACCTTGTTACGCAAATCAACATCCACCCACATTTTAGATCGCATTCATGAGTGGAGGCATTGACATCGATTAATCAAAGCCACAATCCCTGATCAACTATTAGTTGATTGGTTCACCAAGTCTCTTTTTCCACCTATCGCTCGAGAATTCACCATGGGATGCACTGTAATCAAGGAAAAATCCATCAGTCGAGGCCAATATTTAGACTTGGTATAATCTCAATCGAGCATGTTATAGGACTTGATTCCCCATGCTCCTCAGTCATCGAATGATCCCACCAATACTGCACCTGGACCCCATGTTGATGGTATGATCAACCCTATTTCTAGTGATACATTTGGCCAGATGACTAGGAAACACAACCAATAAAATAAAGCTACCAATCCTAGCTCATATGTTTGTACAAGCACTCCAACGAATCCCCTTTCCCAAACCTCTGAGGTTAATTCAGTGCAGTCAACCGCACCCAAAAACCTACAACAATCCATAAGAAAGAAGAAGGGTAATAATAAGAAGAAAAAGAAAAACTCTTCTGAGTAGTCAGGCCCTAAGACACAAGAAAACAACAATGAGGGTAAACATAAATGAAAGGCCAAATATCCATGCATGATTTGTAAAGAGGATCATTTCACCAAATATTTTCCTCATCTCGTTGAAATCCATCAATATCTCGAACAAGGCCCATCCTCTTCTACACCTGTAATATTAACAAATTATTCCCCTCCCAGCAACAACAACTAGTTGTGCAAACGCAACAACCCCCACCTGGGGGCAACCCCGAATCCTCATTTGTAAACATCTTGATGGTTAAATCTACAACTATATCTACTAAAACCAAGAATTATGATTCTCTAGAAGGTGATTCTTTACCCAAGGATACCCTCACATCCACCCCACCTAATGGCCCTCTCACACTGGAGAAGCCAACTATCGAACCTTCCTTACGCCCTCCAAAGGGAGTATTTCGTCGTACTACACATAATCCTAATATCCGAGCAGATTAACACTAAATTATAGTAGAATATCTCACCCAAGCCCCTTGTGCCATGTCGGCACTTGAAGTACTGTAGTCCTGCCCCACACAGTGTAAAGCTTTATTATCAGCCATTGGTGGAATTGAACCTGCAAAATCTAATGTTATTTCCTTCAACACAAGTTGCAATGATTCCCGTCGATCACACCAATTAGCATTACAAATCAATGTTCGATCTCTTAATAAAAATGTCTTTCGAACAATTCTTGATGAAGGCATCGCAACTTGCATTATGTCCTTGACATGTTGGAAATATCTTGGTTCTCCTCAACTTACCACATCATAAACCATCCTGAAATCTTTTGACGGTCATTTTTTCAAACCCCACAGAATTCTCCCCTCATTACCCATTGAAATCACGGGAAAAACCATTTCGGTAGAAGTCAAGGTAATTGATGCCACACTCGACTATAATTTTATTTTAGGTCACACCTAGTTTTGCGCCATGAAGGTTGTGGTGTATAGTGTCTTTCGACTTGTTAAATTCTCCCATCAATGGAAGATATTCAGTGTAGTCCAATTCGACTTATGTACCCCAGATGTGTGAATAAATTCTAATGAAAATGTCCCTTTTATAGGAGAGTCATATTCGAGATGCGAAAGAATCGGGGTCAGCCTTTACCCCTCGTTAATGGGGACTTTTCCCCTCCCTCCACCAGATTTACCTCTAACTGTCTCCATCAATATGATCTCTGCAGTTGCCGGAACAACCATCAGTTGCAATTACCCCTGGGTAATCCCTCACCCATCTAATATGGAGTCTTATGGAGACATTATGCCACTCTCACCAATTGAGATGGCATATCCAGTCATACAATCGACAGGAGAATCTCTTGATTCTCATTCTAGTCTCTTACTAGATGAGGAACTAGATTTGTTTTCCTCTCCCTCTTGGGCTACCAACATTTCATCGTCCCATGACTTTCTCAACATTGTCCTTCCTTCAGACGAAGATATTATGGAGGTCATGACTTTACAAGATAAACCTTGAGAGGATTTCCATCATCGATCCTCTTTCCTGCCCCTTGGAGAGAAAAAAGAGACCCATATACAAACCCTTGTTTCAACTGATATTCAAGATTCCTCCCTTTTACCTTCCACATCATACCCTATTTTATCTTAAGGCAATTTGGGAAATATTTACAAAACCATTTCGATCAACATTTCAGTTAAACCCGGGGTTGTGGAAAACATCTAGATAGGCGCAGATTGTTCACCCGAGGAAATCAAAGCTTATACTTCCCTATTTAAAGAATTATGTGACATATTCACCTAGTCCTATGAAGAAATGTCAGCTATTGATCCACAAATTGTTGTACATGAAATTAAAACTTACCCCGAAGCCCATCCATTTCGCAGCGAATCCTCCATGTTAATCTACGGAAAGCTGCAACCATTAAAGTGGAAGTTCAAGAATTATTGAACGTTGGTTTTATTTACCCCATGCCCCTAACTAAATGGGTGTCCAACATCATACCAGTTAAAAAAAATCAGGGCACCATCCAAGTATGCGTTGATTATAGGGACCTCAGTAAGGCATGTCCTAAAGAAAATTTCCCTACCCCTTCATCAATGAGATCATCGATGATTTTTCCGAATGTGAAGTCTTCTCATTTATGGATGGCTTCTTCAGCTATAATCGAATTGAAATTACTATGGAGGAACAACACAAAATTGCTTTTATATGTCCATGGGGAACTTTCGCATCTCGAAAGTTACCTTTTGGTATTAAAAAGGTTGGTGCAACATTCCAACGAGCCATGTCCTACACTTTCCATGACATTAAACATATCGTATAGCCTTACTTCGATGGTGTCCCTGCTTGACCACCCAAGAGGTCCGAACACGTAGATCACCTACGCCAAATCTTCATCTGTTGTCGATATTAAAACATTTGCTTGAACCCACACAGATGCATTTTTGTTGTGGAGTGTGGTCTCTTACTTGGTTTCATTTTATCCAGGTATGGGATCAGAGTTGATCCCCTCAAAGTCGAGGAAATCATTGAATTGCCTCCTCCTAACTCTGACATCCAACTTCAAAGTTTGCAAGGGAAAGCAAACTTCCTTAGACGCCTCGTTGCCAATTATGTTGAAATCACCAAAGGTTTCATGTGTTTATTAAAAAATAGTGTACCTTTTATTTGGAATGAACAGGCCCAACAATATTTCGATCATTTGAAGCAGGTTCTCACATCTACACCATTAATTAAACCCCCAAATTACAATAAAGTTTTCATCCTATACCTGGAAACCTTTGGCACCACCATTGGAATGGTATTAGTCCAAACTCACGATCAATACAATGAACATGTTATTTATTATCTCAGTAAGGGCTTAGTTGGTGTCGAGCTTCGATATCCTTACATTGAGAAGTTGGCACTGGCAGCTGTATATGATATCCAACAATTTTGACATTACATTCTACTTCGAACCACCACTATTATATTCGACGCAAACCCAATGCAATATATTTTGTCACACCAAATATTGGGGGGAATATATTCTAAATGGATCGTCCTGTTACAGGAATTTGATCTTGAATTCTCCACCCCCAAATCCAAAAAATCTTTGATTTTCGCAGAATTAATGACCGATCTTCCCCGATCCTTTGATGAATCTGTGGTCCAAGATTCGTTACCTGTCAAATCCTTGTTTCTCATTGACTTGTCTGATCCTTGGTATGGAGACATATTGATTTATCTCTAGACCCAATATTTTCAGCCCAATATGTCTAAATACAACCATCGTCGTATTCACCATTAGTCCTGAAACTATCTCATCGTCGGTGATACTCTTTACCATTGTCAAGTGGACATGGTGTTATGTCGATGTGTCATCCATTCAAAATCCAAATGAATACTAAATGTCTGCCACTCTGGAGCATGTGGTGGTCATTTTTCTGGGTTATCCATTTCCGAGAAGATTTTATGCGCAGGCTATTTTTGGCCCACAATTTTCAAAGATTGCATTAATACGATACAAAAATGCCACCCTTGTCAAATATTTTCTAAGAAAATGCACGCTCACCCCACTCCTTTAGACCCTGTCATTGCAGTCGTCCCATTCGCCAAATGGGGCATCGATTTTACCACTTGTAAACCCTCTTATGTCGTCGATCATAACTACAATATTGTGGCCGTTGATTATTTTACAAAATGGGTAGAAGCTATGCCCACCTATTCTAACGATGCCAAGACTGCTACCTTGTTTGTATTCAATCACATCATCTCCCATTTCGGTGTGCCCAAATCCATTGTGACCGATCATGGGTCACATTTTTTCAATAGCATGATGACAAAATTGTTTAATCTGTTGCATTTTGACGAAGAACACTCATCTCCTTATTACGCTCGATCAAATGGTCAAGTTGAGCCCATTAATAAGGTAATCAAAAAAATTCTCAAGAGAATGATTGGAAAACATAAATCCAATTGGAATTTAATGTTATTCTTGACTTTATGGGCATATCATACCTCAACCAAAACAACCACTGGCTTCACATTGTTCCAACTTGTCTATGGTTTGGAGGTCATTTTACCCATTGAATGTGAAATACCATCCCTCAAGCTAGTGTTTGAACTCCTGCCCGACACTTCCGCTGAAGAAGAGCGACTCTTATATTTATCTTGTCTTGATGAACAACATTGTGAAGACATCATGGCCAATGAGTCCCATCAAAATCACGTCAAACACCAATACGATCAAAAAATACGTCCACGAACCTTCTCAGAAGGTGACTTAGTTTTGTTCTATGACCAAGACCGCGATCAATTAGGAACGGGTAATTTTGAACCTTTATGGCATGGCACCTATATAATTACGTGAGTTCTTAAAAAAATATCCTATGAGCTAGCCGGCTATCAAGGAAACCCATTATTGGAGCCTCGTAACAGGCTCTACTTGAAAAAGTACTATGCATAAGCCTCATGCTATATAGTGCTTTTGTACCATATGTATTATATTATGACATGGTTGATTTTGTTTTCCATTTATGTGAAAGTATGTGTCAATCTTCTTATCCTACTTAATGCTTGAGCTGCAGATGTCATTGTTTCCCTCACCCTATTTTGGATACGCAAATGGAGCTAGTTGCACCTCCCAGAACATCACTTTCACTGCCTCAGTGATTATTTCACCCACCAATGATATAGTCATCTCTGGGGGCATCTATCTAGGCCCTGCAACAAACAATGTTGTAGAATATAGTGTCATCATTGATCTTTTGAACGAAGCATCTTTTTTGGGAATACGTCACCTGATAGTACACCTAGATTCCGAGATCATCGTTTCACACCTCAACTTGACTTATTCTATTCGACATCCTATCCTTTTTTGAAAATATTTAAGGGTATGATTCTTGGAACGACCATTTCATTTGATCTCTTATGAACATATACCAAGACAATTCGATTCTTTAGTTCATTCATTAGCAAATTTTGTTTTCAATTGGAATCTACTTCATTAAAAATCATCACATTCAACATTCACTATATAAACCATTTCATCACATATATAAGAAGAAATCACAAAGCCATATTT
>ML803819.1:260392-271743 GCA_009831015.1 Picea engelmannii | reverse complement strand
CCACTAAATTGATCTAGTAACTAGTGAAACCCTAGAGCCCTAAATTGCTAGCACTCTAAGGGTTTTGTAATTGGTTATTGTGGCATAATTTTTACTCCATAAAAAGGCTAAGGAGAGGAAGGCGCTAGGGCATAGAATTGCATACACCCTAACATTTTGTCTCTTGATGAAAAATTCTAGGAGAACTTAAGTTACTACTTCTCCTATACTTTTTCCTCCTAGAATTTTATGCATCATAATTAATTTGCAGCCTTAGAAGAAACTGTCCTCCTTGAATCCATTACCCTTGAAGTCACTAGTCCTCTTCTCTTATTTCTTGACAAGAATAAACTCAAACTATTTCACTTCATACTCTACTAATTTGCTAACCTAGTCTAGAAATAATAACAACTAATTTGATGTTGTCATAATCATTGCTACAACTATCATTTTGCAGCTTGTATTAGCCTACTAACCATCTAAGTCATCCCAGAATTTGTATAAGGCAAGGTACTATCAATAAGTGTTAAAGTGTGTGTTTAATTGCCTTTCTAAAGTGCAATTTCTGAAGTTGTTATCACTATCATAGTTGTTGTTACAACCACTATTTAAGCCCCTAACAACCCTAAAATCATCCATAAAACCATTGGGCATTTTTACTAAGCAAACTATAATCATTGGATATTGAAGTAGTGCCTTATTGCTTTGTTATAGTACTTTTCTGAAGTGGTTTCCATTGTTGTCATCATCATTAATTAAAGCTATTGTAAATGTTTGGACAACCATTTAAGTCATTTATTGACTTGTGTTTATCTTGAAAATTGTGAGTGACAAAACATTATCAATTTTGCAAACTCTTGTATCTCTTCCTTGTCATCATAAATTTCACCTTTCAAGATACATTGATGCTACTATAATCTCACTTTTATTGTATAGTAACTTGTTCAGGTAGCACACCATTTGTTTAAGAAGTCATTGATTATAATTGTTTCTACTAACATTTGATGTTTCATTGGTAAAGGGAAGGTACAAACCCATTTTAATTTTCCCTTGTCCCTTTAAAATTTACCCAAGTGACTTCTTCTACTGAGTGACCTAGAGAGAGGGGTGGGTTTTCACTATATATTTTTTCCCTTCATCAACCAACTAGGTCCTGGGACATCTCCCTTGGAGTGAGGCTTTCCTCCTCCTAAAGAGAAAGAGGTACCCTATTGGGGTGATAGTGATAGGGTTACCTCCACATTACGTCAATCTAGGCCTACTTGCCTTTAGGATTTGGGAAAGGAAAGATTGTTCAATAACATTTTTGACACCTTTTCCAGGGAACATCAAGTAATTTTTCCGTGAACGACAAATTTTTGGTAATCCTTTTTCTCAAAGCCTTTCACTTTTCAAAGCTTACCTGGCAACTTCACTGAGGGTATTTCCCTCTTTTCCCTTTGATAATCCCTAGAAGGATTATCTAGCGATTCCAATGATGAAGAGGCCAAACATGGCTTCTCAATGGGACCCAAGAAATTTTAAACCCTTGGATATGAGTGAAATCCCAGGTTACCCTCAAGAAATGCCTCTGAAGTATGTAAAATGGCTCCCTAAGTTCACTGGTAGTGATGAAGAGAATGTTGAGGACCATATGAGTGAATTTTGGGCCTTCTTTCAACTCCATCCTATTATTGATGATGTTGAGGATCTGGAAATGAATATTTTCTCTGCCACTCTTCATGATAATGCTAGGAGATGGTATGGCCTCCCTGATGCTAGTATTACATCCATGGATCAATTATAAGAGGTCTTCCTCAAGAGATGGAATATCAAAGAGGATCATATGGTGTTGGTAAACAAACTTAATTACATAAATGAGAATGAGAATGAGTGCTAAGTGGACTATTCAAATCATGAGAATTATTGGTTAGTTGTGACTAATACTCATGGATATGAGTCATAGATTAATTAATTACACTACACAGTTAATCCCAAAAATGATATCTAATATGTTGCATTGCAAAATCCTCTCTATGCTTAAATAATAAGAGTGAAGGGAGCTTTAACTGGATAGTTCATAAATCACAATACTTGCTAAGGTTTTGAAAATGGGGTAGAAAGCTAAGTGGGCTTGATTGTGGGGAAAACTCCACAGTTAAGCGCACTTGAGACAGAGGTGTCCTGGGATGGGTGACCACCTGGGAAGTCCTAGTTACCGGGTGCAAGACCTGGAAGTGATGATTGCTTCTATGTGATTCATTTCGATGGTTTCAATCCCATTTCTTTACCACTGTGAGCATCACCCGATGCAATGAGTGCTAAGTGGAATATTTAAATCATGAGAATTATTTGTCAGTTGCGACTAATACTCATGGATATGGGTCATATATTAATGACTTACACTACGAAATTAATCCTAAAAATTATATCTAACCGAGAATGAGACCGTTAGGGAGTTCCATACGAGATTCTATAAGATGTCATGACAACTCCCTACAATCTATCGTCCTGGACCCTAGTTCCTCATTTTCCTCTATACCAAATAATTCTCAAGACAATCAGGATTCCTTCTTAATAAAAAGGGCCCAAGGTCAATCCAAGAAGCTTATAACATGGCCATAGAAATCGAAGCCAACATATCCTCATCCAAGGAAGAACAATCCTTTGTTTCAAAAGTCAGGATTGGTGAGCCCAAAAATACCCTAGATATTCTTAAGAGAATACCTTTCCTTGAGACCTTGGTTCAATAATTTCCAAAAGGGTTAGAGAAAGGCATCAATCAAAGAGAGGTTGAGGAGAAGGATCTTGATGAAGGTTACCAATCCCACGGGGAAGAAAAAGAATTTACTAATGCTTCTAGCAAGGATAATGAGGACTTGGTTGAAGAGAGAGAGCCTGAAGATATCAAATATGATGACGAAGTATTAATGTGTGCTCCTCCCTCTGATGAAGCCATCTGAAATCCTATTCCTCCTACACAACAAGAAGAGGATGAGTTTAGTCAATTTCCTTTTTAGGTTTTTGATGATACGTTATTCTGTGATTTGGAAAATGAAGAAGTGTTAGATGAGCCCTTGGATGTTTTAAACCCTTTGTTTTATGATAAAGGTAATGTCATGGTTGATACTATTGATGAGTTCATACATGTCGGGAAAAGTAAATGATATGTGATTGGATATGATGGGGACCCTATTTACAACATTGAGGATCATTTCCAAATGTTTCGTTTACACCTATCATATCAGGTTTCTACTAATTCTGACATTTGGTGACAAGGAGATGATATAGTTAGAGACATTTTCCAAACACCCAAGGATGACCTGGTGCTATTTTTTCATGATGATTTAAGGTCATACCTTGAGGATTTTTGTGAGTGTTACTTTGAGCACTTGGATTTATTCTACGAAGAATATTATCAACCATCATTGTGCTCAGATCTTGATAAGGGTAAGGACGTTCCTTGCCTAAAGCAGGATAATTGTGACAAGGTTTTCTAGCTCCCTTTGATTACTTTACCTTGTTATGTCACTAAGGATGCGGTTGGGAAACATGTCCCTTGTCCCAAGTTTTCTCTAGGGTAGAGACTTCTTTTATAATTCAAGGGTAGGTTGAAAACCTTAAGAAGAAGTTTGTTATCTCAGTCTTTCAACTTTCCCTTAAAAAATTGTTAATCACCCTCTAGGTTCTTTCTAGTCCCTTCCCAGACCTCAGGATGTGATGATGTCCAAGGTAGCCCACCTTCAGACTCTTTGAGTCAGTATTTTGAGCCTTTGATTTTTCACGATCCATTTCGGAGATGGATTGAGCACTTTCCTAGAAGTGTAACTTGGCATAATTTTGTCCCTCTCTCCCGCCTCCATGAGCTAGACTTTAAAACTTCCTATGATATGATGCATGCTCTAACTCATGTTATTTTTGTGCTTGACTTGTCATTGTTTTGGTTAATGATGAATCACATAGGCAGGTATTATGAGGTATTTCTAGGATGGTTTCATTGGTTATTTGAATACACCTAGAATTCAACCAAGAGGTAAGTAGAGGTAGGTGGACATTTGCATCCATTATATATACCATTGCATATCATGTTATCATAGTTGTAGTTTAATTTTCATATTGTCTTGATTCATTATGTATATATGTATGCTCATGATCATATGCTAGACTAGAAATGATTTTACTTATTTATTTGATCATATATGGATGAGGGGTGATATAAACACCCTAGGGATTACTAATAACCTTTGTTGAGATATAGCAAGCACAGGTCATACCAGAGATGCTGAGGTTCTCATGCACTCTACAGTGAGCACATGTCCCCGAGTTCGAGCCAAATGTTATCCCATAGCCTAGGGATATCTAAGGAGATCACTTCTTGAGGCCCAAAGGTCCTAGACATGGAGTAATGAGAGCCAACCAGCTTGAGCATGGCCCCGAAGGGCCCCTCTCTTCATTAGTGCAGTCCACTTATCACCACCAATAGTATCCATCCCATCAACCTAGTCCTGAAGTAGTGGTGAGTCATGCTCCATGAGGTAATGAGTCCGGGTATAATGGTATCTATCACTCTGATTTTTGAATCACTTGAATATGTTGTATTGAATCCTTCTTCATTACATGAATTTTTCTTTGAAATTATGCTCTTTTCCTTGTTCATACCTAGAAGGGTGACATGGTTCCCTACTAAGTTGATTTCCCTTTAGGATGGGTTGCTACTCGGTAGATATATGAAAAGTCATTGTTCAATCCCTCCATACTTACCACTTTCCATCTTTATTCCTTTCATCTCCCCTATCCTTGTTTGGGCATTGGGATTGGATACACTAGCAAGAGTTGTACCTTACCTCGTGGGAAGAAGGGGATAAATTCCCAAAGGGTAAAAGTATCTGGAAAGAGTTAAAAGGAAAATTTTAAACCTTTGAGATGCTTCACCCAGGGATCCTCGAGAAAGAAGTGAAAATATTCCCAGTAAGAAAAGAGGATCTATAAAATAACATAAACACTCAAGGTATTAGTTGATGGATAGGGGGTTGTTAGCACTTTGTAAATTCGTTTGGCCGAGACAATGAATGACAGAGGTAACCTATAGACCAACTTTAATACCAAAAAATAGCCTTTCTGACCTAGAGAGGGCTCTCTCTGAGACTTCTCTAATAGATAATGGCTTTGAATTGTTTGCTAGGTTTATTGCATTCATGAAGCGTTTATGGTTCTATTGGAAAAGGAATACAAAACCTTGAGACATGGAGTCAAATTCCAAAAAGAGAGAGAAATAAATGACTTGATAACTAAAAATTGAGAGGATAAAGGCTAAGCAAGCAATGGTCATTCAGTTCAAAGTCGTTGTGTGTGGAGAGAGAAAGAATACATAAAGCAACTCATAGCACCATTGGATATGAATTCTAAATTACTTAGAAGAAAACACATGAGTATAAATGGTGAAGTCTAAAGCACCACACGATGAATTATAGACATATTAAATGTTTCGATTTAAATGTAATACATACATGGATATACAGAAAACAGGAAGTTAGAACATAAGAGATATCACAATACAACAAACCACCACCATTAGAATCTTTTCATCAAAGTCTCAGGACCTTTGCATTATATTTCAATCGGATTCGAAAGTTATATTCAATAGTCACTGTCTACACGATTTTTCCAACAAACCTGACTTACATTGAAGAGATGCAATATATAGAAAAATATGCACCCCTTGGTCTGCCATGCCCCCAACTACTACTCCTAGAATTTTGGCTCTGGTTATTTCCCCGTTAGCTGATCTTTCGAATGGGACTTACTAAGAATAGGAACTCGACTGTACCCAATCATGTCATAACTGATGTCTTTACCATGATAGTTTGATCATTAACAAGATTCCATCATTAGGAAGTGATGCGTCAACGCTTCTCCTTTGAAGGGTCACCCAAATGATTGAGCACTTTGTCAGACTTCTGCCACCCAATGTAATGAGATTTGATTGATGCCACATGATCATTGGCCGTAGTATGTATGTGGTGAGTTGGTATGGTGGGTGACAGTGGACTGTCACTCATGTTTTCCAGATGGTGACGATGGTCAAGGGACCACACATATCCTTCAAAACTGTTGTGGGTTCTGCCTACACTTGTCCCTCTCGACAGTTGGGTTTTCAACATCTGTGTGACGTATATCCACTGCGTGGATACCCATCAGATATCTTGCTTCCCAACAGGAATTAGGACACGAAGAGAGAGGGATCCCATGCCATGTTCAAAAATACAAAAATGGGTTGGGTCAATTATGTTTCTAGCCTTATTTGCAGTCTTGATATTCTGAGCGTTTTCTTGAGAGACGATGATGTAACCTGCCCCTCACCGAGCAAGCCGCTCCCACCAGGACCTTCTTCACACACGGGCCGAAGAGTCAAAGTACTCTTCCTCTCCACTCGGGAGTCCACTACCCACAGTGAGATCCTTCGGCGATCTCCCCTTCGGAAATTGGGAAATCGGAATTTGTGGTCTTGCGAACTCTGTGAGCGCAATCACATGCAACTCAAAACCCCGAACCCCAATGGTCAACGGGTCAACCCTTTCGGATATCGGGATATCGCGACTCGGGGATTCGCGGTTCACGCGAACACAGTTCACCTATAGTTCCAAACACCGAACCCCGATGACACCTGTACTCCACCAGCTCTTACGGTCCCACATGCCACGTCACTTCGGGATTTCGCGGATCGAAAATCCGAGATGCAAGAATTTCTTGAGGTCGAGAACCCCGATTCTTCGAATCCTGATTTCCCGAACCCCGAATCCAAGGGATCCTTTGACGCGTGTCCCACAAATCAACAATTGTGATTCTATCGAGGAATCGCAGGTCGCGATTTCATCGGTCACAATTTTTTTGCATCGCAAACCTCTGAACCCCGATTTTACGATGCCACCCGTCAACACCTCATGGGGAGGCCTAACGCCTTGACACCTGTCTCCCGCTCGTGCTATCGGGAAATCACGATTTGGGAATTCACGTCTCCTGATGCACAAGGTCACAGTCCTTGCAAAACCCCGAACCCCGACTCCTCAGGATCTTGCGCCACGTGTCCCCGTTCGGATCGACGGCTCCCGTCAAATCGGGGAATCGCAACTCGCGATTTCACGAGGTGTAAAACTCTTACCTCGCCAAACCCCGAACGCCGAACCACCAAAGCCCGATGAACCTTTATCCTTCCTCGCCTGTGCTTACGGTTAACCCCGCGTAGCTCTTCCTTGATCTGACGATCCTCGGGGTTTCGCAAACCTTCATAGGGATTTCAAGTCGTTGATTCTGTTCACGCTCCTCCTGGGTCTGTTCCTACGATACTTGCAAGGAACTATCCCTCATGAGCTTTGTTCCTCTGACTCCTTCAGAGACTTCTTACGCACTTCTTGTACTCAACTTCCAACAACTCTCAAAGATTTGAAGTCATCTAGACCCTGTGCAATCCTGTCAACATCAGTCCAGTCCTCCTTCTCTTAGACTCGTCTCTGAGACTTTCAATCCGACCTGCACTCACCTGCACGGTTTGAATAACCCAACACAACCCTGGTCGACGAGAATAAGAGCTTCACTGTTGAACCTCCTCAACGCACTCTATGCGGAGGAATTCGACTGCACTCTATGCAGGAATCTCCTAGTTCGAACAGTGAAACAATTGGAACTTATTCCCTCATTTTCAGGTTTCGAACCTGATATGCAATCACGTACGCAACATATAGAAGATAATCATATAAAGAAGCAAGTACGCAACAAAATAATATCAACAACACACAGAGATCAAACACATCCATGGGATTGAAATCACAGTCTTTCTTCTATTATGTCAATATGTACATGGGTGTTCTTCACAAGTTCTCTGTTCTGCTCTCTCTTGCTCTTCTTCCCAATGCTGAATAATAATCTCAATTATACAAGGAGGGTGTCTATATTTGTTTTCCCTCCTGAAAGTAAAATTGTCTAATCTACAGCTAATTTCTATCTAACAACATTAAAACCATTAAATGCCTTCCTATCTATAATACAATACAAGTGCACTTAGCTTTGAATGCCTTTAGTTAAATGGCGACGCAACAATACCAAGGTAGAATTCAAAATTTGAGGTTTGCTGGCTTGTCCAGCTGTCTCTTCTTTCTCCTCGCGCTGGTTCGTTTGATGAAGTGTGGATGATCCTGCATCATACTCCTCGGCTCAAAAGGTTTCATGGGCTCCTGTCCATGAGCTCCTGCACGGTGTGCCCATGCTTCTGAATTACTGCCTCTGTTTCCCAGCTGGCATCCTCCCCTAGGTGATTTTTCCATTTCACCAGGTACTCAAAATATTGCTTTCTCCTGGTCTTCCTTCCAACTCTTTTGTCCAGTATGCACTCCATCTCAAGCTTCTGTGCAACTGGCAACTGCTTCTGCCACTGGACCATTGGTTGTTCATCCGTTCCAACTCCTTCATCCTCGGTCCTGTAGGGGTATAAATCCGAAATATTGAAAATCGGAGATATCCCGATGTCCTCTGGTAACTCAAGCTCATATGCGTTTTCACCAAATTTCCTCAGAATTCTGCATGGCCCGATTTTCTTCATCTTGAGCTTGTTGTATGTTCCTCTCGGGAATCTTTCTTTCCTCAGGTGTGCCAGAACCATGTCCCCAACTTCAAACTGAAGTTGTCTTTTCCTCTGATTGGCTCTGCACTTATACTCCTGGTTCGCCTTCATCAGTCGCTGCTTCACCTGTGTGTGAAGTTCTTGCATGGCCTCAGCGAATTCCTCAGCTCTCGCGCTGCTAGTTTCAGCCTGTTCTGACTCGCTGAGCTCAGAAACCCCTCTCGGCTGTGTCCCATACAAAATTTGAAACGGGCTCTTACCTGTACTCCGATTCACTGAATCGTTGTACGCAAATTCTGCCTGTGGTAGGATCTGATCCCGACTAGTGTGATGCTCCGTCACCAGACTTCTCAACAGATCCCCTAAGCTCCTGTTGACCACTTCGGTCTGCCCATCTGTCTGGGGATGATAAGCAAAACTGAATGCCAAGTCAGTCCCCAGCTTCTTCCATAGCGTCCTCCAAAAATGACCTATGAACTTGGTATCCCGATCCGAGACTATGATTCTCGGTAATCCATGCAATCTTACATTCTCTTTGAAAAATAAATTGGGGATGTGGGTTGCATCGCTAGTCTTATGACACAGAATGAAATGTGCCATCTTCGAGAACCTGTCCACCACTACAAAAATGGAATCAACTCCTCGCTGTGTTCTCGGTAAACCCAACACAAATTCCATGCTAATGGCTTCCCATGGCCTTTCGGGTATAGGCAACGGCTGATATAACCCTGTGTTCTATTTTCTGCCCTTCGCGTGTTGACAAATTCTGCATCGGTCAACAAATCTCTTCACATCTGCACGCATGCCTGGCCAAAAATATGATTCGCTCAGCTTGGCGAATGTTTTGTCATGTCCGAAATGACCTGCTAAGCCTCCGCTGTGCTTCTCCTTTACCAAATTCTCTCTCATAGAGCAATCTGGAATGCACAATTGATTGCCTTTGAACAACAATCCATCCTGGATCAGGTAGTCAATCCACAGGCTCCTATCCCTGAGAACTGGGTTCTCGGTTGCCTCGTATGCCTCTGCAAAATCCGCATCACTTGCATACACATCTTTCAGATTCTCAAAACCTAAAGTCTTGACCCTGAATTCCTGCAGCAATAAACACTTTCTGCTTAAGGCGTCAGCTACCTTGTTGGCAGTCCCTGAAATGTGCTTTATCACAAATGTAAAATTCTGCATATATTCCACCCACTTTGCATGCTTCTGATTTAGCTTCTCTTGCTGACTCACGAACTGTAACGCATGATTATCACTGTACAGAACAAATTCCTTGGGTATGAGATAATGCCTCCACTTTTTCAATGCCTGGATAATGGCATAGAACTCTTTATCATATGTGGAGTACTTCAGTTTTTCATCATCCAGCTTCTCACTGTAGTATGCAACGGGTCTGTCATCCTGACTTAAAACCCCTCCAACAGCATACCCACTGGCATCACACTTCACTTGGAAGGTTTTATGAAAATCTGGCAATACCAACACTGGTTGCTCAGTTATCTTTCGCTTCAACAAATTGAAGCTCCTTTCAGCCTCTGCTGTCCAATGGAAAACCTTATGCCGCTTCTTCATAGTATCCATCATTGCGGCACTGATTCCACTAAAATTCTGAATGAATTTTCTGTAGAAGCTTGCCAAACCGTGAAAGCTCCTTACCTCAAAAACATTCCTTGGCGATGGCCAATTCCTGATTACGTTCACCTTCTCAGAATCCATCTTTAATTCATTTTCCGAGACTACAAAGCCCAAATAAATGAGTTCTGTCTGCATGAAGGAACACTTCTTCAAATTTATCAACAGCTTCTCCTGCTGCAGTCTTCTCATCACAATGGCCAAATGCCTCAAGTGTTCAGCCCTGGTCTTGCTGAAAATCAGTATGTCGTCCAAGTATACGACCACACATTTGCCAATGAATTCCCGTAGGACTTCATTCATCAACCTCATAAAAGTGCTTGGTGCGTTTATCAACCCAAACGACATGACCAGCCATTCGTACAAACCCTCATTTGTTTTGAATGCTGTCTTCCACTCATCTCCCTCTCTCATCCGAATCTGATGATATCCTCTCTTGAGATATATCTTGGAAAAGTAATTTTCCCCACTCAGGCAATCCATCAAGTCATCCATTCTCGGCAACGAAAACCTGTACCTGATGGTGATCTTATTAATCGCCCTGGAGTCTATACACATCCTCCAGCCTCCATCCTTCTTCGGACTTAGTACCGTTGGAACGACACACGGACTCAGACTCTCCCTGACTAGTCCCTTATCCTGCAGATCCTGTACCTGCCTTTTGACTTCCTCATTCTCCTGAGGTGTCAACCTATACGCGGCCTTATTCGGTAGACTTGCTCCAGGTATGAGGTCAATGTGGTGACTCACACTCCTCATCGGTGGCAATGAACGAGGTAGTTCGTCCACGATGATGTCAACGAACTCTCCAAGTAGTTCCTGAATTTCTTCCGGCAAGTCGTCCACTCTTGTGCTTGTCAGGATAATTCTTGGCTTCCTGACAACAAAGAATTGTGGATCCTCATCCTTCTCTAGCTCTGTGAGAAGTTCCTTCCCACTCATGAGAAGTATGGCACTTCTCACTTCCGGCTTCACTTCCTTATCCTTTACCGAATGCAAGATATGTGATTTCCCATCCTTCTCCAAGGTATAGGTGTTCATCCTTCCGTCATGAACCACATTTCTGTCAAACTGCCATGGTCTTCCCAATAATACATGACAGACATCCATGGGTATAACGTCACACAGAATTTCATCCCTATAT
>ML803819.1:237798-260292 GCA_009831015.1 Picea engelmannii | reverse complement strand
TCACACCAGTTGGGATCAGATCCTACCACAGGCAGAATTTGCGTACAACGATTCAGTGAATCGGAGTACAGGTAAGAGCCCGTTTCAAATTTTGTATGGGACATAGCCGAGAGGGGTTTCTGAGCTCAGGGAGTCAGAACAGGTTGAAACTAGCAGCGCGAGAGCTGAGGAATTCGCTGAGGCCATGCAAGAACTTCACACACAGGTGAAGCAACGACTGATGAAGGCGAACCAGGAATATAAGCGCAGAGCCGATCAGAGGAAAAGACAACTTCAGTTTGAAGTTGGGGACATGGTTCTGGTGCACCTGAGGAAAGAAAGATTCCCGAGAGGAACATACAACAAGATCAAGATGAAGAAAATCGGGCCATGCAGAATTCTGAGGAAATTTGGCGAAAACGCATATGAGCTTGAGTTACCAGAGGACATTGGGATATCTCCGATTTTCAATATTTTGGATTTATACCCCTACAGGACCGAGGATGAAGGAGCTGGAACGGATGAACAACCAGTGGTCCAGTGGCAGAAGCAGTTGCCAGTTGCACAGAAGCCTGAGATGGAGTGCATATTGGACAAAAGAGTTGGAAGGAAGACCAGGAGAAAGCAATATTTTGAGTACCTGGTGAAATGGAAAAATCACCCAGGGGAGGATGCCAGCTGGGAAACAGAGGCAGTAATTCAGAAGCATGGGCACACCGTGCAGGAGCTCATGGACAGGAGCCCATGAAACCTTTTGAGCCGAGGAGTATGATGCAGGATCATCCACACTTCATCAAACGAACCAGCGCGAGGAGAAAGAAGAGACAGCTGGACAAGCCAGCAAACCTCAAATTTTGAATTCTACCTTGGTATTGTTGCACCGCCGTTTAACTAAAGGCATTCAAAGCTGAGCGCACTTGTATTGTATTATAGATAGGAAGGAATTTAATGGTTTTAATGTTGTTAGATAGAAATTAGTTGTAGATTAGACAGTTTTACTTTCAGGAGGGAAAACGAATATAGACACCCTCCTTGTATAATTGAGATTATTATTCAGCATTGGGAAGAAGAGCAAGAGAGAGTAGAACAGAGAACTTGTGAAGAACACCCATGTACAGATTGAATTAATAGAAGAAAGACTGTGATTTCAATCCCATGGATGTGTTTGATCTCTGTGTGTTGTTGATATCATTTTGTTGCATACTTGCTTCTTTATATGCTTATCTTCTATATGTTGCATACGTGATTGCATATCAAGTTTGAAACCTGAGAGAATGAGGGAATAAGTTCCAATTGTTTCACTGTTCGAACCAGGAGATTCCTGCATAGAGTACAGTCGAATTCCTCCGCATAGAGTGTGTTGAGGAGGTTCAACAGTGAAGCTCTTATTCTCGTCGACCAGGGTTGTGTTGGGTTATTCAAACTGTGCAGGTGAGTGCAGGTCGGATTGAAAGTCTCAGAGACGAGTCTGAGAGAAGGAGGACTGGACTGTTGTTGACAGGATTGCACAGGGTCTAGACGACTTCAAATCTTTGAGAGTTGTTGGAAGTTGAGTACAGGAAGTGCGTAAGAAGTCACTGAAGGAGTCAGAGGAACAAAGCTCAGGAGGGATAGTTCCTTGCAAGTATCGTAGGAACAGACCCAAGAGGAACGTGAACAGAATCGACGACTTGAAATCCCTGTGAAGGTTTGCGAAACCCCGAGAATCGTCAGATCAAGGAAGAGCTACGCGGGGTTAACTGTAAGCACAGGCGAGGAAGGATAAAGGTCCATCGGGCTTTGGTGGTTCGGCGTTCGGGGTTTGGCGAGGTAAGAGTTTTACACCTCGTGAAATCGCGAGTTGCGATTCCCTAATTTGACGGGAGTCGTCGATCCGAACGGGGACACGTGGCGCAAGATCCTGAGGAGTCGGGGTTCGGGGTTTTGCAAGGACTGTGACCTTGTGCATCAGGAGACGCGAATTCCCAAATCGCAATTTCCCGATAGCACGAGCGGGAGACAGGTGTCAAGGCGTTAGGCCTCCCCATGAGGTGTTGATGGGTGGCATCGTAAAATCGAGGTTCGGAGGTTTGCGATGCAAAAGAATTGTGACCGGTGAAATTGCGACCTGCGATTCCTCGATAGAATCACAACTGTTGATTTGTGGGACACACGTCAAAGGATCCCTTGGATTCGGGGTTCGGGAAATTGGGATTCGGAGAATCGGGGTTCTCGACCTCAAGAAATTCTTGCATCTCGGATTTGCGATCCGTGAAATCTCGAAGTGACGTGGCATGTGGGACCGTAAGAGCTGGTGGAGTATAGGTGTCATCGGGGTTCGGGGTTTGGAACTGTAGGTGAACTGTGTTCGCGTGAACCGCGAATCCCCGAGTCACGATATCCCGATATCCGAAAGGGTTGACCCGTTGACCATCGGGGTTCGGGGTTTTGAGTTGCATGTGATTGCGCTCACAGAGTTCGCGAGACCACGAATTCTGATTTCCCGATTTCCGAAGGGGAGATCGCCGAAGGAGCTTATTGTGGGTAGTGGACTCCTGAGTGGAGAGGAAGAGTACTTTGACTCTTCAGGCCCGTGTGTGAAGAAGGTCCTGGTGGGAGCGGCTTTCTCGATGAGGGGCAGGTTACGTCATCGTCTCTCAAGAAAACGCTCAGAATATCAAGACTGCAAATAAGGCTAGAAACATAATTGACCCAACCCATTTTTGTATTTTTGAACGTGGCATGGGATCCCTCTCTCTTTGTGTCCTAATTCCTGTTGGGAAGCAAGATATCTGACGGGTATCCATGCAGTGGATATACATCGCGCAGATGTTGAAAACCCAACTGTCGAGAGGGACAAGTGTAGGCAGAACCCACAACATTTTTGAAGGATATGTGTGGTCCCTTGACCATTGTCACCATCCGGAAAACATGAGTGACAGTCCACTGTCACCCACCATACCAACTCACCACATACATACTACGGCCAATGATCATGTGGCATCAATCAAATCTCATTACATTGGGTGGCAGAAGTCTGACAAAGTGCTCAATCATTTGGGTGACCCTTCAAAGGAGAAGCGTTGACGCATCACTTCCTAATGATGGAATCTTGTTAATGATCAAACTATCATGGTAAAGACATCAGTTATGACATGATTGGGTACAGTCGAGTTCCTATTCTTAGTAAGTCCCATTCGAAAGATCAGCTAACGGGGAAATAACCAGAGCCAAAATTCTAGGAGTAGTAGTTGGGGGCATGGCAGACCAAGGGGTGCATATTTTTCTATATATTGCATCTCTTCAATGTAAGTCAGGTTTGTTGGAAAAATCGTGTAGACAGTGACTATTGAATATAACTTTCGAATCCGATTGAAATATAATGCAAAGGTCCTGAGACTTTGATGAAAAGATTCTAATGGTGGTGGTTTGTTGTATTGTGATATCTCTTATGTTCTAACTTCCTGTTTTCTGTATATCCATGTATGTATTACATTTAAATCGAAACATTTAATATGTCTATAATTCATCGTGTGGTGCTTTAGACTTCACCATTTATACTCATGTGTTTTCTTCTAAGTAATTTAGAATTCATATCCAATGGTGCTATGAGTTGCTTTATGTATTCTTTCTCTCTCCACACACAACGACTTTGAACTGAATGACCATTGCTTGCTTAGCCTTTATCCTCTCAATTTTTAGTTATCAAGTCATTTATTTCTCTCTCTTTTTGGAATTTGACTCCATGTCTCAAGGTTTTGTATTCCTTTTCCAATAGAACCATAAACGCTTCATGAATGCAATAAACCTAGCAAACAATTCAAAGCCATTATCTATTAGAGAAGTCTCAGAGAGAGCCCTCTCTAGGTCAGAAAGGCTATTTTTTGGTATTAAAGTTGGTCTATAGGTTACCTCTGTCATTCATTGTCTCGGCCAAACGAATTTACAAAGTGCTAACAACCCCCTATCCATCAACTAATACCTTGAGTGTTTATGTTATTTTATAGATCCTCTTTTCTTACTGGGAATATTTTCACTTCTTTCTCGAGGATCCCTGGGTGAAGCATCTCAAAGGTTTAAAATTTTCCTTTTAACTCTTTCCAGATACTTTTACCCTTTGGGAATTTATCCCCTTCTTCCCACGAGGTAAGGTACAACTCTTGCTAGTGTATCCAATCCCAATGCCCAAACAAGGATAGGGGAGATGAAAGGAATAAAGATGGAAAGTGGTAAGTATGGAGGGATTGAACAATGACTTTTCATATATCTACCGAGTAGCAACCCATCCTAAAGGGAAATCAACTTAGTAGGGAACCATGTCACCCTTCTAGGTATGAACAAGGAAAAGAGCATAATTTCAAAGAAAAATTCATGTAATGAAGAAGGATTCAATACAACATATTCAAGTGATTCAAAAATCAGAGTGATAGATACCATTATACCCGGACTCATTACCTCATGGAGCATGACTCACCACTACTTCAGGACTAGGTTGATGGGATGGATACTATTGGTGGTGATAAGTGGACTGCACTAATGAAGAGAGGGGCCCTTCGGGGCCATGCTCAAGCTGGTTGGCTCTCATTACTCCATGTCTAGGACCTTTGGGCCTCAAGAAGTGATCTCCTTAGATATCCCTAGGCTATGGGATAACATTTGGCTCGAACTCGGGGACATGTGCTCACTGTAGAGTGCATGAGAACCTCAGCATCTCTGGTATGACCTGTGCTTGCTATATCTCAACAAAGGTTATTAGTAATCCCTAGGGTGTTTATATCACCCCTCATCCATATATGATCAAATAAATAAGTAAAATCATTTCTAGTCTAGCATATGATCATGAGCATACATATATACATAATGAATCAAGACAATATGAAAATTAAACTACAACTATGATAACATGATATGCAATGGTATATATAATGGATGCAAATGTCCACCTACCTCTACTTACCTCTTGGTTGAATTCTAGGTGTATTCAAATAACCAATGAAACCATCCTAGAAATACCTCATAATACCTGCCTATGTGATTCATCATTAACCAAAACAATGACAAGTCAAGCACAAAAATAACATGAGTTAGAGCATGCATCATATCATAGGAAGTTTTAAAGTCTAGCTCATGGAGGCGGGAGAGAGGGACAAAATTATGCCAAGTTACACTTCTAGGAAAGTGCTCAATCCATCTCCGAAATGGATCGTGAAAAATCAAAGGCTCAAAATACTGACTCAAAGAGTCTGAAGGTGGGCTACCTTGGACATCATCACATCCTGAGGTCTGGGAAGGGACTAGAAAGAACCTAGAGGGTGATTAACAATTTTTTAAGGGAAAGTTGAAAGACTGAGATAACAAACTTCTTCTTAAGGTTTTCAACCTACCCTTGAATTATAAAAGAAGTCTCTACCCTAGAGAAAACTTGGGACAAGGGACATGTTTCCCAACCGCATCCTTAGTGACATAACAAGGTAAAGTAATCAAAGGGAGCTAGAAAACCTTGTCACAATTATCCTGCTTTAGGCAAGGAACGTCCTTACCCTTATCAAGATCTGAGCACAATGATGGTTGATAATATTCTTCGTAGAATAAATCCAAGTGCTCAAAGTAACACTCACAAAAATCCTCAAGGTATGACCTTAAATCATCATGAAAAAATAGCACCAGGTCATCCTTGGGTGTTTGGAAAATGTCTCTAACTATATCATCTCCTTGTCACCAAATGTCAGAATTAGTAGAAACCTGATATGATAGGTGTAAACGAAACATTTGGAAATGATCCTCAATGTTGTAAATAGGGTCCCCATCATATCCAATCACATATCATTTACTTTTCCCGACATGTATGAACTCATCAATAGTATCAACCATGACATTACCTTTATCATAAAACAAAGGGTTTAAAACATCCAAGGGCTCATCTAACACTTCTTCATTTTCCAAATCACAGAATAACGTATCATCAAAAACCTAAAAAGGAAATTGACTAAACTCATCCTCTTCTTGTTGTGTAGGAGGAATAGGATTTCAGATGGCTTCATCAGAGGGAGGAGCACACATTAATACTTCGTCATCATATTTGATATCTTCAGGCTCTCTCTCTTCAACCAAGTCCTCATTATCCTTGCTAGAAGCATTAGTAAATTCTTTTTCTTCCCCGTGGGATTGGTAACCTTCATCAAGATCCTTCTCCTCAACCTCTCTTTGATTGATGCCTTTCTCTAACCCTTTTGGAAATTATTGAACCAAGGTCTCAAGGAAAGGTATTCTCTTAAGAATATCTAGGGTATTTTTGGGCTCACCAATCCTGACTTTTGAAACAAAGGATTGTTCTTCCTTGGATGAGGATATGTTGGCTTCGATTTCTATGGCCATGTTATAAGCTTCTTGGATTGACCTTGGGCCCTTTTTATTAAGAAGGAATCCTGATTGTCTTGAGAATTATTTGGTATAGAGGAAAATGAGGAACTAGGGTCCAGGACGATAGATTGTAGGGAGTTGTCATGACATCTTATAGAATCTCGTATGGAACTCCCTAACGGTCTCATTCTCGGTTAGATATAATTTTTAGGATTAATTTCGTAGTGTAAGTCATTAATATATGACCCATATCCATGAGTATTAGTCGCAACTGACAAATAATTCTCATGATTTAAATATTCCACTTAGCACTCATTGCATCGGGTGATGCTCACAGTGGTAAAGAAATGGGATTGAAACCATCGAAATGAATCACATAGAAGCAATCATCACTTCCAGGTCTTGCACCCGGTAACTAGGACTTCCCAGGTGGTCACCCATCCCAGGACACCTCTGTCTCAAGTGCGCTTAACTGTGGAGTTTTCCCCACAATCAAGCCCACTTAGCTTTCTACCCCATTTTCAAAACCTTAGCAAGTATTGTGATTTATGAACTATCCAGTTAAAGCTCCCTTCACTCTTATTATTTAAGCATAGAGAGGATTTTGCAATGCAACATATTAGATATCATTTTTGGGATTAACTGTGTAGTGTAATTAATTAATCTATGACTCATATCCATGAGTATTAGTCACAACTAACCAATAATTCTCATGATTTGAATAGTCCACTTAGCACTCATTCTCATTCTCATTTATGTAATTAAGTTTGTTTACCAACACCATATGATCCTCTTTGATATTCCATCTCTTGAGGAAGACCTCTTATAATTGATCCATGGATGTAATACTAGCATCAGGGAGGCCATACCATCTCCTAGCATTATCATGAAGAGTGGCAGAGAAAATATTCATTTCCAGATCCTCAACATCATCAATAATAGGATGGAGTTGAAAGAAGGCCCAAAATTCACTCATATGGTCCTCAACATTCTCTTCATCACTACCAGTGAACTTAGGGAGCCATTTTACATACTTCAGAGGCATTTCTTGAGGGTAACCTGGGATTTCACTCATATCCAAGGGTTTAAAATTTCTTGGGTCCCATTGAGAAGCCATGTTTGGCCTCTTCATCATTGGAATCGCTAGATAATCCTTCTAGGGATTATCAAAGGGAAAAGAGGGAAATACCCTCAGTGAAGTTGCCAGGTAAGCTTTGAAAAGTGAAAGGCTTTGAGAAAAAGGATTACCAAAAATTTGTCGTTCACGGAAAAATTACTTGATGTTCCCTGGAAAAGGTGTCAAAAATGTTATTGAACAATCTTTCCTTTCCCAAATCCTAAAGGCAAGTAGGCCTAGATTGACGTAATGTGGAGGTAACCCTATCACTATCACCCCAATAGGGTACCTCTTTCTCTTTAGGAGGAGGAAAGCCTCACTCCAAGGGAGATGTCCCAGGACCTAGTTGGTTGATGAAGGGAAAAAATATATAGTGAAAACCCACCCCTCTCTCTAGGTCACTCAGTAGAAGAAGTCACTTGGGTAAATTTTAAAGGGACAAGGGAAAATTAAAATGGGTTTGTACCTTCCCTTTACCAATGAAACATCAAATGTTAGTAGAAACAATTATAATCAATGACTTCTTAAACAAATGGTGTGCTACCTGAACAAGTTACTATACAATAAAAGTGAGATTATAGTAGCATCAATGTATCTTGAAAGGTGAAATTTATGATGACAAGGAAGAGATACAAGAGTTTGCAAAATTGATAATGTTTTGTCACTCACAATTTTCAAGATAAACACAAGTCAATAAATGACTTAAATGGTTGTCCAAACATTTACAATAGCTTTAATTAATGATGATGACAACAATGGAAACCACTTCAGAAAAGTACTATAACAAAGCAATAAGGCACTACTTCAATATCCAATGATTATAGTTTGCTTAGTAAAAATGCCCAATGGTTTTATGGATGATTTTAGGGTTGTTAGGGGCTTAAATAGTGGTTGTAACAACAACTATGATAGTGATAACAACTTCAGAAATTGCACTTTAGAAAGGCAATTAAACACACACTTTAACACTTATTGATAGTACCTTGCCTTATACAAATTCTGGGATGACTTAGATGGTTAGTAGGCTAATACAAGCTGCAAAATGATAGTTGTAGCAATGATTATGACAACATCAAATTAGTTGTTATTATTTCTAGACTAGGTTAGCAAATTAGTAGAGTATGAAGTGAAATAGTTTGAGTTTATTCTTGTCAAGAAATAAGAGAAGAGGACTAGTGACTTCAAGGGTAATGGATTCAAGGAGGACAGTTTCTTCTAAGGCTGCAAATTAATTATGATGCATAAAATTCTAGGAGGAAAAAGTATAGGAGAAGTAGTAACTTAAGTTCTCCTAGAATTTTTCATCAAGAGACAAAATGTTAGGGTGTATGCAATTCTATGCCCTAGCGCCTTCCTCTCCTTAGCCTTTTTATGGAGTAAAAATTATGCCACAATAACCAATTACAAAACCCTTAGAGTGCTAGCAATTTAGGGCTCTAGGGTTTCACTAGTTACTAGATCAATTTAGTGGAAATCTTGGTAAATAAAAAGAAAGAAAGTAGCAACTTAAGTTTCTTACTTCAAGCATTAAATACACCATGCAATTTCATAATCTTGTATGAGAAAATAAAACCATTCAATAGATGACAAAATGCATATTTCACTTACTTGCASCAAGAATAATCATGAGAATACCATGCAAGATCACCATAAAACTTCCAAAATTGATCCAAGTTGCAAAAAATCAACCTTAAACAAGAGTGTCACCTCACAATTTATGTTCTCATCGTAGAGCGCATCAGAACCTCATCATTTCTAGTATGAAATGTTCCTACTAAATCTCAACAAAGGTTATTAGTAAGTCCATATATGATAAAATAAACAAGTAAAATCATATCTAGTATATCATATGATCATGAGCATACATATATACATAATGAATTAAGACAATATGAAAATGCAACTACAACTATGCTAACATGATATGCTACGGTATATACAATGGATGAAAATTTTCACCTACCTCTACTTACATTTTGGTTGTGTTGAATTTTCACTATGCTAGGCTCAAGCATGAGGTTTATTTCATTTTTAGCATTTACTTGAACCATAGACAAATACAGCTACACCATTAACAATTGCTATAATAACCAAGATCATAAGAAGAAATATCATGCACAAGAACACAAGAAATATCGTGGGAAACCCTTCTCAACAAGGGAAGAAAACACAACAATCCTTTGCTATATTCTCAAGAGAAAGACCTCCCACACCATATACCTAACAAAAAAAAGGGTGCTCTCCAAAACAAAAAAGACTAGTGCCCAAGAGAGGTGCGCACTTCAGCCCTAGAAGATGTACTTGCTGAAATTTTCAAAATTACATGTGTGTTGTGTTTCATCAATGGGGAAATCACCTTTATTTATACAAGACTAGACACATCAAAAGTGGTGTATATTGGAACAACAGAGCCGACCTCAATAACTTAGAATATAATTAATAATTACCATATTAATTATCTTTTACATTAATTATCTTTCACTTTATGGTGGGGCCAACCTGTACCCTTTACATCACAATTAGGGTTACAGGTAAATCTAACTCTTAGACAATATGTCAAGGGATCTCACACACCCACTAGTGCTCAACCACTAGGGGCACATCCACCTGTGCTCAGCCACAGGGACGTCCAACAAAATAGATCTCTATCTCATTGAGTCTCATAGGAGAATCATCTGGACACACACTCAATAGTGCTCAGCCACTAGGATCACATCCACCTGTGCTCATCCACAAGGATGTCCTACTCAACATATCTCTATCACATTGAGTCTCACAGGAGAATCATATGGAGTACCACATCATCTCAACTCTCTACACAAAGGATAAGAGCAAACCCTTCACATGGGATCCTTCACCCCTCACAAGGATACACATCATTTCATCTCAAATGACACACCCATCTCATGGGCATCTTCCCTACACAAGGGCACACAGCGTTCCATCTCCATCTCAGAGAGGAACAACACACCCATCTCATGGGAATCCTCCCCACACAGGGGAACACAACGTTCCATCTCCATCTCAGAGAGGATTGACACACCCATATCATGGTAACACCCAACTCATGGGCTCTCTCACAGGCCGACTCACTCAGTCTGTGTCCTGGAAAATGTCTCACGTAGTTGTAATCATAAAAAAGTTGAATTATAGGTGTAGTCATATAACCATTGAAACAATCCTATAAATACCTCATAATACCTGCCTATGTTCTTCATCATAAACCAAAAAAATCACAGTTCAAGCACAAAAATAACATGAGTTAGAGCATACATCATATCATAGGAAGTCGTAAAGTCTAGCTCATGGAGGCGAGAGGGAGGGACAAAATTATGCCAATTTACACTTCTAGGAAATTGTTTAATCCATCTCAGAAAGGGATCATGAAATATCAAAGGCTCAAAAGACTGAATCAAAGAGTTTCAAGGTTGACTACCTTGGATGTCATCACATCTAGAGGTCTGGGAAGGGACTAGCAAGAACCTAGAGGATGATTGAAATTTTTTTAAGAGAAATTGAAAGAATGGGATATCGGAATTCTTCTTAAGGTATTCAACCTACCCTTGAATTCTAAAGGCTCTACCCTATATAAAACTTGGGACAAGGGGCATGTTTCCCAACTGCATCCTTAGTGACATAACAAGGTAAAGTAATCAAAGGGCATTGGAAAACCTTGTCACAAGTATCCTGCTTTAGGAAAGAAACATCCTTACCCTTATCAAGATTTGAGCACAACAGTGGTTGATAATATTCTTCATAGAATAAATCCAAGTGCTCAAAGGAACACTCATCAAAATCCTCAAGGTATGACCAGAAATAATCATGAAAAAATAGCACCAGGTCATCCTTGGGTGTTTGGAAAATGTATGTAACTATATCATCTCCTTGTTGCCAAATGTCAAAATTAGTAGTAACCTGATATGATAGTTTTAAAGGAAACATTTGGAAATGATCCTCAATATCATAAATATTTTCCCCATCATATCCAATCACATCCCATTTACATTTCTCGACATGTATGAACTCATAAATATTATCGACCATTTCATTACCTTTATCATAACACAAAGGTTTTGAAACATCCAAGGGCTCCTCTAACACTTCTTCACTTTCCAAATCACAGAATAAGGTATCATCAAAAACCTAAAAAGGAAATTGACTAACCTCATCTTCTTCTTCTTATGCAGGTGGAATAGGATTTAGGATGGCTTCATCAGAGGGAGGAGCACACATTAAAAATTCATCATCATGTTTGATATCTTCAGGATCTCACTCTTCAACCAAGTCCTCATTATCCTTGCTAGAAGCATGAGTAAATTCTTGTTCTTCCCTATGGGATTGGTAACCTTCATCAAGATCCTTCTCCTCAACCTATTGTGCTTGATCGATGTCTTACTATAACCCTTTTGGGAATACTTCAACAAAGGTCTCAAGGAAAGGTATTCTCTTAAGAATATCTGGGGTATCTTTGGGCTCACCAATATTGACTTCTAGAACAAAGGATTGTTCTTCCTTGGATGAGGAGATGTTGGCTTCGAATTCTATGGCCATGTCATAAGCTTCTTGGATTGACCTTGGGCCCATTTTATTGATCAAGAATCTTGATTGTCTTGAGAATGACTTGGTATAGAGTAAAATGAGAAATTGGGGTCCAAGACTATAGGTTATACGGAGTTGTCGTGACATCTTCTAGAATCTGGTATGGAACTCCCTAATGGTCTCATTCTCATTCTTCTTTATGTAATTAAGTTTTTTTACCAACACCATAGGATCCTCTTTTATATTATGTCTCTTGAGGAATACCTCTTCTAATTAATCCATGGATGTAATACTAGCATCAGGGAGGCCATACCATCTCCTAGCATTATCATGAAGAGTGGCAGAGAAAAGCTTCATTGCCATATCCTCAACATCATCGCTAATAGGATGGATTTGAAAGAAGGCCCAAACTTCACTCTTATGGTCCTCAACATTCTCTTCATCATTACCAGTGAACTTAGGGAGCCATTTTACATACTTTGGACGCATTTCTCGAGGGTAACCTGCGATTTCACTCATATCCATGGGTTTTAAAAAATTTTGGGTCCCATTGGGAAGTCATGGTTGGCCTCGTCATCAGTGGAGTCACCAGATGATCACTCTAGGTATTATCAAAGGGAAAAGAGGGAAATACCCTTAGTGTAGTTGCCAGGTAAGCTTTGAAAAGTGAAAGGATTTGAGAAAAAGGCTTACCAAAAATTTGTCATTCGAGGAAAAATGACTCGATGTTCCCCGCAACGGCGCCAAAAATGTTATTGCACAATCTATACTTTCCCAAATCCTAAAGGAAATTAGGCCTAGAATGACGTAGCACGGAGGTAACCCTATCACTATCACCCCAATAGGGTACCTCTTTCTCTTTAGGAGGAGGAAATCCTCACTCCAAGGGAGACGTCCCAAGACATAGTTGGTTGATGAAGGGCAAAAAGATACATTGAAAACCCACCCCTCTCGCTAGGTCACTCAACAGAAGAAGTCACTTGGGTAAATTTTAAAGGGACAAGGGAAAATGAAAATGGTTTGTACCTTCCCTTTACCAATGAAACATCAAACATTAGTAGAAACAGTTATAATCAATGACTTCTTAAACAAATGATGTGCTACTTGAACAAGTTACTATACAATAAAAGTGAGATTACACTAGCATCAATGTATCTTGAAAGGTGCAATTTATGATGACAAGGAAGAGATACAAGAGTCTTGCAAATTTGATAATGTTTTGTCACACACAATTTTCAAAATAAACACAAGTCAATAAATGACTTAAATGGATGTCTAACCATTTATAACAGCATTAATTGATGATGATGACAACAATGGAAACCACTTCAGAAAAGTAATATAATAAAGCAATAAGACACTACTTCAATGTCCAATGATTATAGTTTGCTTAGTACAAATGCCCAATGGTTTTATGGATGACTTTAGGGATGTTAGAGGCTGGAACAGTGGCTATAACAACAGCTATTACAGTGGTAACAACCTTAGAATTTTCACTTTAGAAAGGAAATTAAACACACACTTTAACACTTATATGGTTAGTAGGTTGATATAAGCTGCAAAATGATAGTTTTAGAAGTGATTATGACAACAACAAATTAGTTGTTAATAATTCTAGACTAGGTTAGCAAATTAGTAGAGTATGAAGTGAAAGAGTTTGAGTTGAGTCTTTTCAAGAGATAATAGAAGAGGACTAGTGCCTTCAAGGGTGATGGAGTCAAGGAGGGAATATTCTTCTAAGGCTGAAAATTAATGATGGAGCACAAAATTATAAGAGGGAAAAAGTATAGGAGAAGTAGTAACTTAAGTCCTCCTAGACTTTGACCTCAAGAGACAAAATGCTAGAGTGTAGGAAATTCTAGACCCTATCGCCTTTCTCTCTTTAACCTTTTTATGGAGTAAAAATTATGCAACAATAATCAAGTACAAAACCCTTTGAGTGATAGCAATTTAAGGCTCTAGGGTTTCACTAGTTACTAGATCAATTAGTGGAAAGCTTGGCAAATAAAAAGTAAGAAAGTAGCAACTYAAGTTTCTTACTTCAAGCATTAAATACACCATGTGATTTCATAATCTTGTATGAGCAAATAAAACCATACAATAAACCATTCAATAGATGACAAAATGTAAATTYCACACTTGCACCAAGAATATTCATGAGAATACCATGCAAGATCACCATAAAACTTCCAAAATTTATCCAAGTTGCAAAAAATCATCCTTAAACAAGAGTGGTGCCTCACAATTTCAGCCAATAACCCTAATAGGGCGCAAATTMGAGACCTCTTGTCTCCAATGAAAAGTTGTGATGTTAAAAATGAGAGTACTTTATGTTTATTTATACAAAACTTTGACCTTTAGTTCATCTTTAGGTCAAAACAAGGCCGACCTGGCCAAATTACAACAGAAATTCAATTTTGACATAATTAAAAGTAATTTGTGTTTGGAAACATCTCCAAGGGTGACATCATGCCCCTCTATGGTGACGTTGAGCCCTAAATGTGGAACGTTTAGCTATAAAAGTGGGGCGCTTGGCATCCAGAGGCCCAAAATGATGCCCACATGTGTCACCAGGCTCACAAGTGCCTCCAAAAACGGAACCCTAGATTTGGATGACGTCTAGGGCTATGATGGTGACATCTAGGGTCATAAAGGGATAACGTCCATGTGGGAAGGGCAAGGTCCCATGGTTCTAAGTCTGTCAGGGTACCTCCAAAGGCAACGTCCTTCTTTTTCCCGGTGAAATTCTTCAATTTCTTCTTACCCCCGGCTGGGGTTGCAGCATCCATTTGTGGGCTTTAAGCCCCCATGAACGTTTGAGCTAATCATTCCCTCATGTGTACATGTCCACCGAGAAAGGTCCTACAACAACAACAAGTACGCCCTCCAGGGGTTTATAAGTCATAGGGATCATAGCATGTAAATCACATCCAATAATTAAATTACCCAAACATGTGCATCAAACCCCCATTAACCTAGACAAATGCTCAAACACGTTATGCAATTTTACAAGTTAGGTTTGGAGAAGGTCTCAGGGTTTCCTATTAGGCTAACCTCTCTTAAGTTTGGGGTGTTTCCCAGGTGGGATCTATTCCATGTCATGTAAGTGTATGGGGTGGCATGGGGTAGATGTTTCGGCATGGGGTGCACATAATAGCGGGAAAATGTAAAGTATTACCTGTGTGTGCCTTTGTAGAGGGAGAGTTTCACCTTGTCATAAATTCAATTATTTCCTAGCCCATTCATTTCCTTTTATTCTTATATTTATTTATTTTGATATTTTTCTCTTGTGCTTCAAGGGAATAGTTGAAGGCCATTGTCCTGACTTGATGACCAGAGGTGATAGCGTTATCCACAAACATTTCAAGGAGATGAAAAGGTTGGCTCATGATGAGACCCATTTTCTCTTGGTTATGCCACCAAGAGATACTACCCTGGATTGGTGACCAGATAGTTGGTAGTGTCATTCTGCTACATGCCCATTGTCATAATAGGTGGTATCATGATGAGACCCCCTATCCATCAACTAATACCTTGAGTGTTTATGTTATTTTATAGGTCCCCTTTTTCTTACTGAGAATATTTTCATTACTTTCTTGGGGATCCCTCGATGAAGCATCTCGAAGGTTTCAACTTTGTCTCTTAACTCTTTCCGACTACTTTTAACCTCTGGGCCTTTAGCCCCTTCTTCCCACAAGGTAAGGTACAACCCTTCCTAGTGTAACCAATCCCAATTTCCAAACAAGGATAGGGGAGATGAAATAAATAAAGATGGAATGTGGTAAGTATGGAGGGAAAAAATGATGAATTTTCATAGATCCACCCAGTAGCAACCCATCCCAAAGGGAAATCAACTTATTAGGGCACCATGTCACCCTTTCAGGTATGAATGAGGCAAAGAGCATAATTTCCAAGAAAACATCATGCAATGAAGAGGGATTCAGTACAACATATTCAAGTGCTTCAAAAATTAGAGTGATAGATACCATGATACCCAGAATCATTACCTCATGGAGAAAGACTCACCGCTAGTTTAAGACCAGGCTGGTGGGATGGATACTGGTACTGGTGATAAGTGGATTTCACTGTTGAAAACAGGGTCCCTCCAGGTCCATGCTCAAGCCGTCTGGATCTCGGTACTCCGTGTCTAGGACCTGTGGGCCTCAAACTGTGATCTCCTTAGTTATCACTAGGCTAGGGGATAACATTATCCAAGTCTATACTTGTCATGATTTTTCCTTTGACTATTGATAATAGCATCCAAAAATTTTGAGTTTTTCTGCATATTTTTATTTCGAATATCTTTTCTCAATGTGACAATCTCTTCTTCCAAATTTCCAATGGTCTTGTCTCTTTATTCTAACCGTTCTTTGAGTGGTTCTTCAATTCTTTTGTCCTCTTCCACTTGAATTTTTGATTTGGTGATCATATGTTCTAGTTCTTCAGAGTTGGAACTTTGAGATTCCTCTTTTCTTTTTAGTTCTTCCTGCAGTAAATTATTTTTATTATTTTCCCTTTTTATAACTTCTATGGCACTCATCAACTCTTCTCTATAGTCCACTTCTGCCTCTTCATTTTCTTCTTCGGTACCTTCTTGATCGGAGTGTTCTATAGCCATCAATAGAACCCTTTCTATCTCACTTCCACTATCTTCATCTTCGTTTGATGAGGAGATATCTTCTTTTGTGCAAAATATTTTCTTGAAGATTTTCTTTTTGTTTTTCTTGCCTTTTTACATTTGTTTACTATTTGAATCATCTTCTTCATTTCTTTTCTTTTTCTTATGAGGACATTTGTTATAAAAATGACCAATACCATCACAATTAAAACAAATCAATGGAAGCTTACCTTTATATTTGTTGCCAATTCCCTTTTTCAGTCTTCTTACAAAGTTGGCTACTTCTTCATCATCTTCTGAGATGTCATTGTTGTTGCTATCTTCCTTTGCATTTTTCTTTCCCTTTTGCTTTGACTTAATGGATTCTTTGAATGCTGCTTCTTTTGTAAGTGGATTTTCCTATTCGATTCTCATTTCATAGGCTGTGAATATTCCTTGTAGTTCATCCATGCTTATAGAATCCAGATCTATTCTTTCTTCTAGTGGTGAGATCTTAGGATCAAATCTCATTGGAAGAGATCTTATTACCTTTTGAACAATTATAGATTCATCCACTTATTCTCTCAATCCTCTGATTGCATTCACTATTTCATCAACTCGAAAGAGGTAGGACGCAATATTCTCATCTTCCTTCATCTCCAGCTATTCAAATTGACCTATGTAAGTTTGAAGCTTTTCTTCCTTAACTTTTTTCATCTCCTTCATAAACATTCTAAGGTTTGTCCCAAATCTACTTTGTGGAGCTACAATGCATAATTTTTCCATATATTGAATCACCAAGACCATTTAGAAGAGAATTTTTGTCTTTTGAATTATTTAGATTAAGTTTCCTTCCATTGTCATTTGTTGGAGGAACTATTGGTTCTTTATATCCATCTGCAATTGATTTCCAAACCTCAAATCCTTGTGCTTGTACATATGTGTTCATCCCTCTGCTCCAGAATTCATAGTTTTTTCCATCAAACTATGGTATTCCATTTTTATACATATTGTTTCTCTCCATGATCTACCTTTCAGTGGTCAAACTGATTTCTGAAGGAACCTACTCTGAAACCAATTGTTGGATTACTGAGAGGGGGCGTGAATCCGTAATAGAGATTTGTAATCCTTTTAACCACAATATGTAAGTGTTATTTATATTTATGATCAATATATCATTATCATTCAACAAGTGCAGAGTAAATAAACCATGAACAATGAAAAATCATGCACATACATAGTACACCAGTATTTTTGCGTAGAAATCCAATGCGGGAGAAAACCACTGAATTTTTTTCTTATATGTCTTTACGAACTACATTCATTGGAAGTAAAAACTTCCTTTATTCTCTAGCTGCAACTAGAAGGAGGCTCTGACCCCCTATATTTTCATACTACAACCTAAGAAAAACTCCAACTCCCTAATTCTCTGGATAAAACCATAAGGAGGCTACAACCCCCTGTGTTTTCTAGCTACAACTAGAATGTGGCTACAACCACCTATCCTTGCCCCGTCCCGTCACCCTGAAATATAAGTGTCAAATGATGAAACCACTACCACAATGTCACTATGAGATATACCACTATAAAATTGTACCAATAACCTGTAACCAACCTACACCACTGACTTGTAACCAACCTGTACATGTACTCAGCATGTACCAACAAAACCCAACAGGGACGTGACCTGTATATGTTTCATCTCGCGTATGCGCGTGTCCTATCTATCTGCAGCCTACATATGTGCACATCCTGTCTATACTGCAACCTACATACACCTTCTGTAAGCTAGGGTTTTCACCTTTTCTGAAACTTCAAACACTCTGTTGCCTCTTTCACATCAACCTATAACCTATCACTATGTCTTGTCTATATTTGTTCCATGTGCATGCATCATCTTATATATCCCCTAACCAAGTTCATCTATGTTTCTCTATTCATGTTCCATACATGTGCGTACAATCATGAACAAGTATAATAATCTTCACATGGACTAGACATCAAACCCTTACTGATATGTAGCATCACACCATACAAACATCCTCGCAACCAAAACCCTGAACCGTATACCAAGAAATACAAACTATGTCTCAACACTTGAACCAACAAGATGAACCAATGAATAACACCAACATACCAGTGCATATTTCTATAGATATAGATCATACCATAAGTTTCATACAACCAACACCCTTTCTAGGGAAAAAACTCAAACTCGCATAACCATATCTCATGGAGACAACAATATCCAACTACACATAAGAATATGACATACCTTTTGAGTTTGTAGATAGATGTCATGTACCTAATCACTATAGACCTTCCTAGGATATTTCTTTCAGACTCTGAGTTCCTGGTACACTCAATAGCTCAAGATTTCGTGGATTTTCCCACATGTACGCACCCTGTTATACTGTCATCCTGCGTATGTATGTGCCATTCTCCATTGCATCTCGCATACACCTCAAAAACTAAGGTTTTTTAGTATTTCTGCAATTTTGAAACTTTCATCGTCAACCCTTCGTGCTACCTCACACTTGTGTAACTTCAAATGTATCAATGAGTACCTACAATAAACCTTGCACAATAATGGATATTCAATGTGTTTAATAGGTGCTAATAGGAGATTCATGCTATCTTATTTACACTTCCATATAGCTTCCTCAATAGTTTACCTTTTCTTATGTTATATGACTATAGGGTGTCTCCTTATCCCTATCTGAGTCATTGAAGGAAGATTGCATTGGTTGAGTTGATTCTTGAGGATTCCTAGAGGAACTGAGACAGTTGGTTTCAAGATGGTTCATAAAGGCTAAACAAGGTTGTAACTTACTTTTTCCACTTGCTAATAATAAAATAGTTTGTTTTTCCCTTAGATTTTCCCTTCAATGTATGTTTATCTTTATGCTTACTTTGAATATGACATACAATATGCATATGTTTTTTATTGCATAACTACTTTCATTACAGCCTATGTTTTGTATTTATCTTACATGCTAGTTTCAGTAGAAGATAAGGAGCTCTTCAACGAAATGGAGCAGGGATCGACATCAGACAGGAGAACAAGGTGCACTTTCTTCTCTCCTCTCTATCCTTGCCTTCTCCTAGTTTAAGTAGTTATTTTCTTTAGCCTTTGTGTTCTTGTCATTGAGGGGATATTTTTGTCTCTATCACGTAGTATTTCTCTATTTTGATTCGAACCCAAGATCATAGGGGGGGAATTCCTAAATCAAAATTGGTGACTCCACTGGGGATTCTCCTAGTTGGGTTAGTTTGGTTGAGGTGTCTTGCTTGATTTATTTGTTTATTTTTCTATTAGTTTCAGATCCTTTTACAGATTCTTTTAGCCTCACAGAACCTGTTCATAAGTCCCGAAGCCCTATGTTTCAGTGTGGCCATTTTTTTTTCTAGCCTTACCTTGTTATATGCAATTTGCTTCTCTGTAGCACGCATACATCCGCATGTTGCATCACTACAACACATGGATATCCACAAGTTGTATTGGTTATAGTCGTGAACCTGTGTGAATTTTAATTTTTTTATAAATTTCTCTTCCTCTCTGGGTTGAATGCTTGGTTTCATCAGACACCTAGACTATCCTAAGTCTCTATTTGGTTCTCTCTATCAAGTTCTAAATGTTTGATGTATAGAAAAGGTTAAATGCTTTGCTTGAAATGTTTAGTATAAGGTTTTTTGGGTAGATTGAAAGAATAGCCTTGTTTGTGTGCATATCCAGGTTCACTTTATTTTCAGTGGTGTCTTGGTTGAACACTTTCTGTCTTTTTTCTTTCTTTCTTCCTTGTTTCAAAAAGAAAAAAAAATGCATTTTTTTTCTTTGATTTTCTTTTGTAAATGAAAAAGATAAAAAGCACGTTTTTTTTCTTGATTCTCATTTCTTGAACCCTTGCCTTCTATTTTTGCAAGAAAAGAGATAATTACTTAGCATTCAGGTAGTTGCATTATACTTTGGTAGTGATAGTGTTTCATTAAAAAAGAAAAGAATTCAATAGCACAAGTTTTGCATTCTTGTGTGCATTTGTTTTTAGAAAGACAATTGTAAAGTGCACCTCAAGGTGTTTTAAATCATGCACTCAAACTTTTATTTTCATCTGAAAAAAAAAATAATTTTCTTCATAAGCGTAGTTGCATCCATTTTCATTTGAAGAAACGACATTGTTCTTATTTTGAATTTACTTTTGGAGTCGGTCTGAACATCACCAAAGTTTCATCTGGACCCTTTCTAACTCAAGAAAAACCCATTAAAATGAACGCATAACTAAAATTTATTAGAAACTTTCATTTTTCTAGGGTGAATGGACAAGTTTAAGCTAGGGCCTTGGTGTAGGTTGGAGAGTAAATTTTATTTATGTACGGTAAAAACAAAGACCATAGGCTATGTGAGTATACAAATTTAGAATTTGTATAGTCACATAGCCTAGGGTCTTTTCTTTTGTTGTACATAATTACCCTCAATCGATACCCCCTTGAAGATCGAGGAGAATTCAAGGCCTTCCCCTCGAGGAAGAGGTTAAGAATAATTCTCCCCCAACCCCTCAAAGGCATCAGCTTGATCACTCCGGCACTTTCATACCAATCAGTCAGACTGAGATTGTAAATATTGATCCTTTGGAAGTCAACGCTTTAGAACTAGAAGAGGTAATTGTTGAGAACCTTGGAAGTGGGGAGCTCGCTCCACACTTAAACTCTCCATTGCCTAAGATGTTTGTGTTTCCGGTCATAGGAGTCCTACCTTCCATATCAGACTTCGTTGATAGTATCCCTCTCCATTAGGAAATTATGGACGACACTTTTCTAGTGTAAGGTTTAGGAGCCCTTGCAACTCCCACCTCAGAGATAGTTACCAGAGGGATCTTCCCCCCTAGTATGTTAGATCAAAGGAAAATGTGGTTCAATCCACCATCGTTGCAATGACCAACAACATTTCCTTGGTGTTCGTCGTCCCACTCGAGTCTCAAGTGCAGCTGCACCATTTGAATCTACAACGAACGCTTTCTCTTACAGAATGTCGTCGATGGACACGCTCAATGCATTGGTTAGTTCTCATCCAGCATCCCAATTTTAGAATTTCAGTATGGGGAGCACTCTATCTCCTTACCAAGATAGGTCTTGGGGGGAAGGACACATTCCTCTGTCAGCTCCATTTTTCAGAAGTGGACTTGTCCAATCTTTCAGCCCTAACCCTGCATGAGGCTGGGGTTCCACCATGGGTAGAAGACCTAAATTCTCTATCATGTCATCTACATCGACCCCGTTCACACTTTATGGTGGGTCCAAGAACAACCCTTTCACTTCATCTTCAGTGTCAGCAGGGGGAACCCCTTCCTAGGTCAGTGTGTCTCCTGGAAAATACCTTTGTCTTCACTAGGGGAACCATTGGGGAGTACCCCTCTCCAAGGCTAATGTAATCCTTATCAATGGATTTTTCATGGGGGAAACCCCTTTCCCGATCAATCAACCCCCATGCAAGGATTTGTTCCTCCGCATGGGGGTTCTGATGGGGGAAACCAAAATTTTTATTTTTGGAATCACATGGGTGGAGGTGTTCCTCTATTTAATCAGGGCCAGAAAAGTTTCACCCTAAGATTTGGCTCGATAACAAATTATTTCTCACATCCCGATGCCAGTTACAACCCAGGACCTTCTTTTCAGTCTTCTCATAGTCAATGACACAACCTACGTTACCATTTCTGGCAACTTTGCATTTTCCAAAATTATCCAAGTTGATGAATGATCCCATTCATCACAAACCTATTTGACCTACGGTCCTGACTAAACTACCTTCAGACATTCCAAAATTCGAAGGGAAAAGTGGTGATGATCCACATGACCACATTACGACTTTCCACTTGTGGTGTTCATCGAACTCGCTCAATGAAGATTCGATTAGATTGATTTTTTTCCA